>JAADYB010000269.1:0-27643 GCA_023338075.1 Phytopythium litorale
CATGCGACCATCCGGTCCCCCTTCGCCGTCGCGAAGGGCATGTCAGCCATGACTTGACACAGCAAAAGGGTGTCATCTTTGTCGGAGAATTTGTTCCTCGTCGCGATGATGGCTGGGGGACGGAATCCGCTAGCTCTCTGCAAGCGCCGCTGCTTGCGCTCCTAAAACGGTTGCCCTCGCTGCTGCCCGCCAAGTCAATGCGCGCTGTTGTTGTCGGGCAAGGAGGGGCCGAATCACGGGTGACCAACTCGTCGAGTGCCTCCAATTCGCCGGAAGACAGCGAGATGCTGGTCGGCATGACCTCCCTGCTCGGTGGTGCGAACCCCGTGACCGCCATCATCACGTGAGCATGCGTCGACTCGCTGCAGCGTGTCGACGAGCCGGTGCCGGGCGTCATATCTCGACTCGGGGCCGCCTCGGACCTGGGCCGCAGACCCCATTCTCGCCTCGGTCCATCGAGTGGCCGCGCGGGACGAACGGGACGAACGGGACGAACGGGCTGGTCGCCACCGCCGCGCTGACGGTCTTCGACTCGCTGCTGCTCATCGACTCGTCGTCACTGGCCACCCTCACATCTCGTCTCAAGGCCTCGTCGGCCCAGGGTGATGATGGGCCCCATTCGTCCTGGGCGGTCGTCGAGTGGCTACTCGGGATGCACCTGCCGGTAGCTCCTCCTGTCCTCCTCCTCGCGCCGCGAGCGCGCTTCGATTCATTGCCGCTGGTGCTCCTCGAGGAGCCGCCCGTGGAGAGCGAGTAGTAGGCGAGTGATGCCTTCGCGCTGCTGCTTGTCCTCCTCGGCCGCGGCGTGCAGGTGCCAGTCGCCGTCACCACCAACTCGCTCGCTCGCTGCTCACTTCCTCCGGTGGTTGTTGGCCGCCATTCATGCTACTTCGAGCGTGCGGCCACCACCTCTCAGCCGCCGCGCTCCTCGGTGGTGGTCTCCTTCTTTCTCTTCGGTCGTCGTCCTCCTCGTTGTCCGTCGTCGTTGTTCGTGTGTCGTCCGAGTGGTGCGACCCCACCAACAACTTCAACCTCGACCTGTCATCCTCGGATCGAGCGTGAGCAAATCCAGTCGGACGTCTGCCGGTCTCCACCTGGATGAGCACAACCGCGAGTCACTAGTCCGCTGGAACGCGACCTTGTTGAACGGGAACACGTTGCACTGTCGGCTTCGGGGTGGAAGACAGCTGGAGTCACTGACTCGAGACACTGCCCGGGCCGGGTTTTCGTCCGGGCCGGGTCTCGGGCACTAAATCGGTTTAATGGTGTGGCCGAGTAATAGCCAATCACAGCGCTTCCATTCCTTTTTTTGGCGAATCCCATTCTCGAGCGTGCGTCGGCATTTTTTCAACTGGATTTGCTCACCGTGGATTTCTGTTTCTAAAAGCACATTGTCATTTAGAAACGGTGCATGTACTCGTACCGAATTGATACCGGCTCGAAAACGGTATCACCGGCCCACCGGTTTGCTCCCTGCGGGAGCATGCTGCACCCTGGGAGACAACAGCAGCCAGCACACACGCGACGGCAAAGCACTTGCTTGGGCCGGCTCCGCGAGCAGTTTTTTCTCGCGGTGGACGGCTTCCGCGGCAGCTTCCCGGGGCGATCGCGCGACTGGACTCGAGGGCCAGCGCAGGCAGGCGCAGGGGGGGGCAGCGAGCAGGCCCGGACGCGGGTCTCGCGGGCTTCGTACGCGCGCTGGGGCCGACGCGGCGACCGACGGACGGACGGACCGACGGACGGACCGACCGACCGGCGCGGTAGATAGACGATGAACGGCGCGCAGGAGGCGGACGAAAACGAGCTGGCGCGCATGTACGACCGCATGGAGCACCTGCGTGTGGCCGAGGCGGCGGCGGCGGCGCGCGGGGAGCACGCGGACTCGGAGAGCGTGTCGTCCGAGGAGGAGGAGGAGGAGGAAGAGGAAGAGCAGGGCGACGACGACGCGCTGTCGAGCGAGGGCGATGAGGATGACGACGACGAGGACAACGACGTGGAGGGCGAGAGCGAGGAGGAGACGAGCTGGATCGCGTGGTTCTGCTCGCTGCGCGAGAACAGCTTCCTGTGCGAGGTGGACGAGGACTACATCGAGGACGACTTCAACCTGACGGGCTTGAGCGGCATCGTGCCGTACTACGACTACGCGCTGGACATCATCCTGGACATCGAGACGCCGAGCGACCAGGGGTTGACGCAGATCCAGCAGGAGATGGTCGAGTCGGCCGCCGAGATGCTCTACGGGCTCATCCACGCGCGCTACATCCTCACGACCAAGGGCATGGCCGCCATGCTCGACAAGTTCCAGAACGTCGACTTTGGCCGCTGCCACCGCGTCTACTGCCAGGGACAGCCCGTGCTCCCCGTGGGCCAGTCGGACGTGCCGCGCCACACGACCGTCAACGTCTTCTGCCCAAAGTGCCGCGACATTTACTTCCCAAAGTCGCAGCGCGCCGGCCGTACGTTCTGCTCGCTCGCTCGATCGATCGCTGTCACCCATCCGTCGGTGTCGTCTCGTGTGTCTAACGCCCGTCGCCTCGTCTTGTCTTGGAGCAGAGATCGACGGCGCGTACTTCGGCACGACCTTCCCGCACGCCTTCCTCATGACGCACTCGCACTTGGTGCCGGCGCCGCCCGCGCAGACGTACGTGCCGCGCGTCTTTGGCTACAAGATCCACAAGACGAGCGAGTACTACACGGGCCGGAAGAAGCTCGTGGGCTCGGGCCGCGACCGAGAAAAGTACCGGAAAGCCATGACGCTCATGGACCGGTACAAGGCCGGCGGCGGCCAGGCGCAGGAGCGGTGAACGCCGCGGGGGCGTTGGCAGGCAGCAGCAACAGCGACAGCAGACAGGCGGACGGACGGATCGCAGTGACGTGAATAGGACAGCGGCAAGAGAGAGAGAGAGAGAGAGAGATCCCGGACGGAGACGGAGGCTAGGACGGTGGACGTGTTGTGGCGGCCGAGCGCTCGGCTCAGGTCGCGAAGGAGGGACGGACAGACGCAGCGGCAATGCACGACGAATATGTATAACCGGTTTGCGTCTCGACTCGGGCGGGCGGGTGGATCCTGCAGGTTGTCGTCGGGCGGCGGGCGTCACGGAGCCGGAAAGATGGCGTCGACCACCCACTCGACGTGGCCGCGCGAGCTGCGGAACATGCGCAGCGAGAAGAAGCTCCTGCGGCCCTGCTCCGTCATCCACTCGCAAATGGCGTCGAGCTTGAGCGCCTCGACGCTCAGTCGGCGCTTCGCCGCTCCGAAGCGACCGTCAGGCGTCCTGAGCGACCGGCTGGCCAGCGATCGCAGCATCGACGGCGACATGATGCGCATGAGCGGCAGCGACTCGGCCAGCGCCGACGGGTCCTCGATGTCCGGCAGCGGCGTCGACCGGAACAGCGGGTTGACCGCCACTTGGACGGTCAGTCGCATGTCCAGGTCGTCCACATCGCCCAGTTCCAGGAAGACGTTCGCCTCTCGCTCGACGATCGCTTTCCCGCGAGAAGTGATCGCTCGAACTGGCGCGAGCAGTGCCACGTGCTGGCACTCGAACGTCTCCATGCGGTCGTGGATCTTGCGGAGTTGGCTGTCAAAGACATTGCTTGCCATTAGCGAGACCAGACACGCTATGCATGACACAACGTAGAGGATGGACCCACCTGAAGGACAGCGGCGAGACGCCGAATGTCTTCATGAACGCATTCGCATCCGTCGGCATCGAGTTCATCGGCTGGTACTGCTTCATCCTGTAGCCCCCCAGTCTGGATTCGCCGCGGGTCTTCATGATCGCGAGCTCCGTCTGCTCCTTGGTCGTCCGCGCGAACTGCGAGTTCAGGCGGCACGCGTCGACGCCGAAGAACGGGCTGATGGCGTCGTTCACGCGCAGCACGGACAGACTGCTGGTCGCCGCGTACTGGATAGCGTCCGTGCCGTCGGAGCCAACTGCAGTCCACCGCAGCTTGGTTGCCATGAACGCAGCGCCAGCCTCAAGCGCGCGAAACACGGCGGGCTGGGAGCACTCGTCGACTTGGAGGACCAGCTCGGCGGTCGAGCTGGTGTCGATGGCCTTCACCCATCGGCACTCGGTGAACTCTTTGTTGTCGTCCTTTCGGCGGCGGCAAATCTTGCCGACGAATGACAGCACGCCGACAAAGTCGAAGAAGACCTGGTCCTGGTCCTCACGACTCCGGCCGCTCCACAGCTGGACGCCCTGCGTGGTGGCGAGCGCGAGCTCCAGCCAGCGCGGCCGCTTCCTGGCTCTTTCCACGTTCGACGTGGCTCCTTCCTCCTCGCCGTCATCGCTGTCCAGCATTGGGATGGGATGGAGGATGACTCGGGAGGCCTCCAGCATCGTCCAGTACTTTTCTGCTCGGCCAAGCATCCAGATGCATCAGTCGTTCATCTGAACGCAAGCCGACGCAACGTACACGACAGCACTCACCAGGGACATGGCGCACACTGCCAGATGACTTGTTCTCGAACATGTAGACAGGACTTGAGCCCTTGCATTCCGAGTCGACTGCTTCCAATGGGACCACCCGGTACCCTCGCAGCTGGACAAGGTCGCCTTCCTCCAGGCCGAAGAAGTACTTGGCGCACATGGACCCGTAGAACGCGACCTCGACGGCAGAGGTGCGATCGACTGCTCCACAGACACACACACGCACAGAATCAGTCAGTCACGGCGCCAACTGCAGTTGCACTGCCTTGTGTCTTACCGAGCACGACGTGGAAAACGAACGGGAACGCGCTCGCAATGTCTGGATCTCCTAGATGCGTCACCTTGGACTTGACGCGGATGGTGCCGACCATCGGCGGGGGCGGCTTCTCGCCTCCATCGGCTCTGTCGGCGTTGACAGCAGCGGTCACCTCGCTGATCGTAAGCACTCGTCGGTGCGCCTTGGAGAAGAGGCTCGCGCACTCCTCTCGCTGGCGCACCCACTCCACGTTGGAGACCTCCGGTGTACCGGCTTCCAGCTCTCCAGGGGGCGACCACTTGTCCAGCTTGCCAGTGAAGCTGCCCTGGTGGTCGAGGCTGTAGTGGTCGGAGCTCAGCGGGAGGTAGTAGCGGCGCTCCCCCGCGAGCGGGACGAGCGCCACCTCCCGCGGATGCTCCGACGAGATGAAGCTGATCTCCGCGTTCGGTCGCACTGTCTTCTTCCTGACGTTGCCGGCAGAGGCCATCATCTTGAGCTGGTGCACGACGACCACGCGCTGCTGTCTGACCGCGCCGACGTCCTCCAGCGCCTCGAACTTGGCGATCTGCGTCCCCAAGCGAGGGATTAGCCTCCGTACCCAGCTGCGCGTGCACATGGGAGGGCCACCGACCGAGACGACGTCCAGCGGCTGGATGCGGCGCTTCCACACGAGGTGGCTCAGCGTCGGCGACAGCAGGCACTTGATCTGCGCAGCACATCCCACCACGGTGAGTCTCCGCTCCACGGCACTGACAAGCAGGCCGAGGCGGGGCACAAGCCGACCTTATGCCGCCCGTCGCTCACGAGCAGGTCGAACGCGTTGCGCTCCATCTTGGCCGCGAGCGCGGGCCCGACGCGCGTCTTAAGCGCCGGGTCCACCGCGTCTGCCGCAGCACAAAGGGTACACGGGTTACGCCCACCGCCTCGCCCGCTACCGCCACCGCGCGCGCCTTACACCGGTAGACGCCCAGCACCTGCACCACCACGGCGCCCGCTTCCTCCGGCGACCAGCCACGCAGCCGCTCGATGCCGTCCGCCGTCAGTGCGGGCGTCGCCGCCGCCGGACTCGTCACCTCCCGCGCCATGCCTTCCGCCCGCAATGTTGCTGTTTTGATGCGCCATGTCAAGGGTTACAACCAGCGGGTTACGTTACATGTTATACTGTACCCACCACGAGGGTTACGTTCCAGCAGGTTACGCTCCCGCCATTTCAAATTCGAAACCGCGCGTCGACCGACCGACGGACGACCTCATGCGGACACGCGGGAGCAAAGCGCGGCCGCTGGCGGGCCGGCGCGTGGCGTTCGCGGGCGCCGAGTACATTGAGTTCGACGCTGAGCGGCCGGCGGTCGTGCGGCTGTGCGGCGCGGCGCCGCCCCCGTTCTCTGGCACGCAGCAGCAGCAGGAACAGCAGCACGAAGCCGAGCAAGCGGGGAGTGCCGAACTCGAGTGCCTGGCGCGCGGGCTGGACGACCCGTGCGCGCTCGAGGCGCAGTACGCGGACGAGATCAGGCAGGCGCTGGCGCTGCGCGGGTTCTCGCCGCTGGGCGATGGGCTGGACGAGCTGCGCACCCAGCTGCGCGCTGTCGACCTGCTGCTGACCTGGGCGGCGATCGCGGCCGCTTCGACCGCCGCCGGGGACGTGCGGGACGGCGCGGTGGTGGCGTTGGAGTGCGCGCTGCCGGTCGACTGGGCGGCACGCGATGCAACGGACCTGGAGCTGCTGAGGCGCGCGCAGCTGGCCAAGAAGGAGCTCGAGGGCCGCGTGGACGAGGGGTACGCCTTCGGCCGGCGCTTCGTCTCGGCCGAGACGTTCGTGGACGCACTGGAGCGCGCCGAGATGCTCGAGATGACGAGCGAGCGGGGAATTGAGCCCCCGCAGGTGAGCGAGGAAGAGAAGGCTGCCATCCAGATCCCGGACCGCGACCTGGTCGCACTGAGAGGACCCGGCGCGGGCAAGACGCTCAAGCAGCTGACGCTGCGGGAGCTGGTCGCCGAGGCGCAGGCACACGGGGTCGACGTGGCGCACGAGCGCGACGGCGGCGCTCACAAGTCGAAGCGCGCGTGGATCGACATTCTGAGGGTGCGTGTCGCCATCCCCGACGCTTTCCTCGGCCTCGAGAGAACGCTAACGCCACTGCTGCTTGGCTCGTAGCCGCTTGCGCACGACGACATGGTCAAGATCCGCGTGCTCATGCGGGAAGAGGTGCTGCTGCGTGAGCTCCTGACGGACGTCGTGGAGCGCGAAGCCGCCAAGGACCAGCAGCGGTGCATCGCAGCGCTGGTCCGGAGCCTCGCAGAGCAGTTCAAGGCGCCGCAGCCCGACGCTGAACCCGCGAGCGAGTCGCCCACGTCGACGAGCGATGCCGTCGAGAAGGCGGCGGACTCGATCCAGGGCCACGGCCGCATCGACCAGTACCTCATGCGGGTGGCGGCCGCCATGCTGCCAGTGTCCGAGTAGTGAGCGCTCGCGGCGGCGGCACCGTGGGCGGCTCGGCTCATGGACCGGTTGGTGGCCTTCGCCATCACGGACGGCGGGATGCGAGGCGGGCTGCAGCGTCCATCCGGCGTCTCGGAGCCGCAGTGTACGAACGCCTCTCCATGGTGAGACCGGCAGGTATTTATACTCGGTAATACAGATCACGCGTTGAACACGCGGCTGGCAGCAAGCGTCGACGTGCCTGCCAGTCCTCCAACCAGGCCACCGACGCGCCTAACGATGTGGAAACAGCCCGTTGGTGCTTCCCGCCCCGTGAGGGCTCGTCGTTGGTATTTTCGGCTCCGCATGTGGCGATGGAGGCAGCGGCGCGCCAAAAATACCCATGACAGGTGGCTATTTCCATGTCTCGGACCAGCATGCGGGGAGGAGGTTCGCCAAAGACGCCACGCCGGTCACCGCAGCGGCCCGCACCGCCACCGACGGGGAAAGCGTCCGCGTTGAGACACGAGACACGGAGCTCGGCGGACATCGCGCCAGCAGCAGCACCAGCAGCCGTGTGCGCGGGCCACGCCCTCGGCGAATGAACTAGCGCTCGGCCGCGCCTTGCCTCGTGTCTGCCTGCCTCGAGTCTCCCTCGACAGAAGGCGCATGTTTTCGCTTCCGCGGCGGCAGTCCACCAGCGCGCTGCCGACGTCCGCGGCGCTCTCAAGCGAGTCGACTCCGTCGCGCAAGCAGACATCCGCAACGCTCCACGGTCTGTCACCGCCCTCCCGTCAGTCGTCGGCCGACGGAGAGCACGCGTCCCCAGCCTCCGCGTCGACCAAGGACAGCTCCAAGACGTTGGAGATGGAGAGCCCCGTCCGAGATGGCCAGCCGGACTCGGAAGGCACGCCAGTGCGGCAGCACAGTGTGTCCATGCTGCGAACCATGCGGTCCATGCACTCGGACGCGCACTCGGACCACCAACAGCAGCGCGCGCTGTCGCGGGACTTCTCCCTGTCGACGGACACGCCGTCCATGCTCGCCCACGAGAGCTGCTCCAGCCTCAAAGACCAGTTCCTCAAGATCAAGGAGCGGTTCTCGAGTCCGAGTCCGCCGAAGGGCTCGGCCCCGGGGACCCCGAGGACCCCACTTGTCGACTCGCCGCCTTCTTCCCCTCCCGAGCGACAGCCAGAGGCCAATACGATGCTCAAGACCCACCCAAGCGATGAGAATCGAGTGGGCACCGACTCGAACGCCTCGACTGTTAGTCCCGCCACAACCGTGGAGACGAAAGAGGAGAGTCCGTCAGCCCAGCAACGCCAACCGACTCCCGTGGAGCGGTGGTACGTGGAAGACAGCTACTTCCGAGGCGTTATCACGTGCTGGACGATCGAGAAGGGGGCGGCAATCGTGGCGAGGATCGCTCGGATAGCGTCCAAAGACTCGCCTCCGCCGTCCGCCAGCACCGAGCGGCCGCACTCAACGGCCGGCATCAACCCCGATGTCTCGCTCCAGTGGGTCGGTCGCCAAGTCTGGGCCGTCACCGTCTCGCTGCCGCTCACGCGGGCAGGCGAGCTCACTGAAGAGCACATCGCGCTCGCTCACCGGATCGACAAGGCGATCGCCGCAGACGACGATGGGGAAGTCGACAGCGACAAAACCTGCAGTGAGAGGCATCTGGAGAAGCCAACCGAGCGAAGACCAGACGCCAAGGCCGCGAAGGAGTCGTCATCATCCGCAGCACCGTCTTCATCATCGACGTCGACTTCGCTAGCGAAGAGCATGGGCGGAGACGCGGGCGACTCTCCTCCGACCGACCGAGTCGACGCATCGGAGCACGAACTGGTAGTGCCAGACGCCACGTTCGATGTGGGCGACGAAGGAAAGAAGAGTCCGGTGTGCACCAACGACAGCTCTACGTCTGCGTCGGCGGTCTCGAGTGACGCGAGTGTCGTGGCGTCCCTGCCGCTGTCGTGGTCCATGCTGTCACTGTCGTCGCTGCACTCGAGCTCCGACAACATCCGCAACTCGACCACAGGCAGCACGGGGACGTGCGAGGACGAGGCGGCCGCGTTCCCCCGCTGCACGACGCCCAGCAAGATGGGCTGGCTCAAGAAGAAGAGCGGGCTTAACTCGTGGCAGGCGCGCTACTTTGAGCTCAAGGGCAACCGCCTGTACTACTTCGCCAACGAGAACGACGGCATCCCTCGCGGCGCAGTGGTGCTGGAGCACGCCCACGTTGTGCGCGGCAAGGGCGACCAGGCCATGGCCTTCAGCATCTCGAGCTCCAGCGCGCTGCACAGCCTCCAGATCATCAAGTTCACCTCGCGCCTGACGCACCAAGTGCACGCGTAAGTCACTGCCTCTTGTCGCTCGGCTGATTGAGTGCGCGGCTCTAACGCCGTCTTGCCCCCTGTTCACCCCCAGACGCAAGTCGATCGTGCTGCGGGTGGTCGAAGAAACGGAGCGAGCCGTATCCGAGTGGGTGACGGCGCTCAACCGCGCGTCCTTCTACTGCAACCTCGCCACGGCGGCGCCGTCTCCGTCCTCCTCGTTCGTGTACCAGTCGCGGGCGTTCCCGTCGCCGAGTACCCGCAAGCGCAAGACGGCCTTCTCGCGCTTTCGCTCACCCTCGGCGTCCTCCGCGTCGACGCTCACCCCCGTGCCGATCGAAGAAGAGCCAAGCAGTCCGCACATGCTCGAGGGCTTGTCCGTGCACCACCTGGGCAGCGTCAAGTACCTTCAAGGCACGGACCCGCTGCTGTGGGAGATCAACCCGATCGACCAGCTCGCGATCCGCAAGCGCGCGTCTCAGGCGCGCACCAGGAGCGACTACCTGTCCATCTTCGCCAAGTACGCGTCCACGTTCACACAGATCTACCTGCCGCGGCCTCGCCCCATCTCGCTGGAGCAGACGCTGCGCGACATCCTCCCGGAGCTGTTCCTCATCAACGACACGCTGTACGGTGGCGGAGACGGCGAGAACAACGGACTGGAGAACATCTTCGAGGTGCTGGACACGCACATCAAGAAGTTCGCGAGCGCACAGGAGGAGCGCGTGCGGGCCGTCAGCGCACTGCTGCAGGCGTGCGCGCGTACCATCAGCGGCGGCGACTCGTACTTCGTCGTGCACAGCCTGCTGGGCAACCCGAGCATGATCCTGCGGCCAGCCGAGGCGCGAGGACACCCGATCGAGATCGCCGTGTCGGAGCAGAACCCGAGCCACTTCCTCATCACAGTCTTCAGCGCCTTTTCGTTCCACCACATCGACGACGTCGAGAACTTCGAGGAGGCAGGCAGCAACATGACGCCCGAGCCACTGCTGCGCGTGCGCACTTTCCATATCCAGGAGTTCGACTTCTCCAGCGGGAAGTCCACGCGCTGGCTGCGAATACACACCGACGGCGTCCGAGAGGATAGTGGGGGAGGCAGCGGGGGAGCATCAACAGCCTCTGGTAGTAGCAATTCGGCCAGTAGCGGCGGTGGCGGTCGGCTGA
Organism: Phytopythium litorale; assembly: GCA_023338075.1. Classification (NCBI taxonomy): domain Eukaryota; phylum Oomycota; class Peronosporomycetes; order Pythiales; family Pythiaceae; genus Phytopythium; species Phytopythium litorale. The sequence continues at coordinate 10,612 of JAADYB010000269.1, forward strand.
GTGGGTTGCGAAGTCCGTGGGGGAAGTATCGAGAAGGCACCGAGACGCGCATCGGCGCGCTGCTCGACGCACTCTCCTAGACTAACGCAACGAATCAATCTGCGTCAATCTTCAATGGTTCACGAGTGTCTCCATCCAAGTGACTGCCTTCTTGACGGTCCTCTTGTCCCAAAGGTCCTGATCCAGGCCGTGGCAGAGCCCGAGTCCCTGCTCAAGGTTCTTGTGGATCACGTGCATCGCCAGCGGCGAGAGGTCGGCGAGCGACAGCAGCTCGTCCCGGCAGCGAGACGAGCGAAGAAGTCGAAACTCGTCAATGTGCTGCGGGTGCACCTGGATCGCGAGCAGCCAGAGCGCGACAGAGACGTCGTCCAGCACGCCTAAGCCCTGTAGTTCGTCTCGGTTCTCGGCGATAAACTCGACGCAGTCCATGGACAACAGGTAGTGCGGCCCGAGAGCGAACGGGGGAAATTCATCCATCGGATAAACAGACCTGGGGACGAAGTGAAGATGCTGAGCGTCTCGGATCGGGAGCAGGAAGGGCTTGGCCAGCGAGGACCCGGCGTACATTCTCACCAGTTCGCCTTGTTGCCGCAGCTCCGCCGTCAGCGTCGAGACGCGGAGGTAAATGTCGTCGTCGGCGATCATGACGAACTTGGCCAGCCGATAGCGCTCGTGGGTGGCGACATAGTACATGAATTGCTTCACCTTGTTCGGCAAGTGGCGGTATCCGTCGTCGCAGTCGAGCTCGTCTGTCAGCAAGTCCCCGAACGCACGCTTCTCCAGCTCCAGTGCCGCGATAATCTGCTCTCGGCTCTCGTTGTCATGTGATGACGGTGGAGGATCAGCTGCAGAAACAGGCAGCCGACAGCCGACAAACAGTATGCGGACACCAGCTGGGAGAGATTTGGCGCTCGCCCACGTCTGCCGTATGGCCTGGCGGAATGGGAACCCGTCCACCAGCCTGGTCTTGACGCCGATAATCAAGAACGGGGGCTCTGCCGACGTCGACACTGTTGGCTGGGTCACAGTACTGGAGATAGTGGTGTCTGCTGAGCAGGTGTGGCTTGTTTCATCTCCTGACTGCTTGGTCTGCTGGCACGACGCTTGAGACGAGTTGATAAAGTGTTGGTGTCTGAAGGCCCCGGCCAGTGCCCAGTACAGCAGTCCTTGGTCGCTCGGCAGGCCGAGTCGCGCTCGCTCGAGCTCCAAGCGGCGCTGCTCATGCTTCTCAAAATCCTGCTCATCCACAACTGTGAACATGACGACGTGGGTCATGTGCTTCCGCTCGGTTTCGGGTGTCATCTCTGCCGAGGCGGCGACGAAGGCTCGCGCCGAGTGTTCGCCGACCGGAAGGCGCACTCGCAGCGACTCGGAGCCTACAAGCGGGACGCAGCTCGAGTCACGACCGTCGACTTGGACGCACGTCGAATGCTCCGCGTAGACCACTTTGAAGTCGTCGAGATCGGCCGCGACTTCGAGCAGGAACGAGACAGGGGACGTGTGAACTGATCCGGGCGAAGGACGCGTCAACAAGAGCCGCTCCAGCGGGTCAGGCGCCGCTATCGCTGCCGCCGCGGGGTATCCAGCACCCGAAGCAGTCTCTACACTCATCTTGGCAATCAGGACAAGCGCTAGCAGCGCCTGCAACATCTGCAACATGTCGTCCAGCTGGCGAAATGAGGATCCATTGATGCCAATCAATGGATTCAATGGAAAGATCGCATCTCCTGGCTTGTTTACGGACGTGATCCGTTTATAATGTCAATTGATCACCGACAAAAGATAACATACGTGCGCTTCCGTAAATGATTTCAGTCGTTGCCACCAAGCCTTGTCAAAGCTGGCGCAACAGTGGACGCTTCAACCCGACGGCGGCGCTGCCTCTTCATCCCCATTATGGTCCTGCTACTCGCTCTCTTCTTGTTGTTCAGCTGTCATCTCTGTGTTGCGGTGTCGGTCGTCGACGCAGAGCGGGCGGTGCTTGATGTACTGCCTCCTGCTGGTCTCGAGGTTGATGGAGACGACTCCAGACTCTTGCACGAGACGGCAGAGCGAGACCATCTCCACGTACGACTGCTGTACCCGGAGCAGGGGGAACCCACACCGACGAACACGCTCTTCCGCTGCCACGTCCGCCGGCAGCTCGAGCTCCTCACCGAGATGGAGGCGCTCTACTACCACAAGGCGTCGGCATGCCGCGTGTGCGTCGAGGTGGACGGTCGCTCCCCGCCCATGGTCTGTACGCTGTCCACGATCCACAACCTTGGAAGTGCAGGCGCCACGCAAGAGTATATCACGCCGGTCCACACGCTCTCGCCCGGCAACCACAGCGCGCGGTGCCTTGTCCATTGCGGGAGCGACACGACTGGACGCGCTCGCGTTGAATCCGACAGCGTCAGCTTCACAGTCATCGTCGACGATGGGTGGTCTCCATCCAAAGGTTTGAAGCAGCACAATATCGGACTTCGGAACGACACACCGACACTCGTCATCGGTGTCAAGACGAGCATGCAGTGGGGATTTGCTCTGCGCCAGGCGATTCGAGAGACGTGGGCGAGCCCGTCCAGTCTCCCATCAGACGTCTGCGTCGTCTTCCTCGGCTGCCGAGCACCGCCAGAAGTCAGTGGTGACACGTTTACATATGGCATCGAGCTGGAACGAAGGGCACACGACGATTTGCTGGTGGAGGAGCTCGGAGAGTGTCAAGACAGCTACGACGGCCTCGTCGGCAAGGTGACGGCCTTCGTCCGCTACGTGACGACTCGGTTCGCGGCATCGGCCCCTACTGTCATGGTCACCGATGACGACGTCTACATTGACGTTCATCGACTGCTGCAGCATGTAGTCATGCACCTACCCAGTAGTGAAGAGTGCATGTACGCCGGTCAAGTGTGGGAGAAGCAGTTCAACCTCCCGATCGAGCCTGTGCGAGACCCCACGAACAAGTACTACGTGTCGGAGCAGGCCTACCCGATCAAGTACTGGCCGCCCTTCGCGTTCGGCCCGCACTACCTACTCTCCTGGGAGTGTCTTGGCCTCATCCTGGACAACCAGCGCCTGGTCACCGAGTTCCGTGGCCTGGACGACATCACCGTTGCTGTGTGGTTGTTGGCGAGCGGCGTCCACCCACGACATGTGCCCCACTTTAAGAACCTCCGCGACTTGCCGTGCCTCGATACGGACGACAGCATCATTTCGCTTGCAGACGCGTCGACGACAGCGCTGCATGCGATCCACGACAACCTCCAGTCCGGACGCCCATTCTGTCACGGCGCAGACTTGTCGGTCTGGTTGCGGTGAATCCATTCTACCCTACATACTTTGAAGGACTCCATTATGTTTGGCTGTCCGCTGGCCCTCATCCAGTACGTGACACCTGCTAGCGAAAGAGATGCCGAGCTATAGCGACAGCCGTGACGTCGCTTTCGATCGACGGGTGCCACGAAAACGCCTCACGGAAGGCATCCAGGTCGACGATCGGTGGCTCGTGCCGCATAGCCTCGTACAACTCGTCGGATCGGTGCACTTCGAGCACGCGGGTGGCGCACTCCCGCAAGGTCGCGAAGGTTCCGCAGTCGATATAGCTGCGCGAGTTGAACAGACTCGCCACAGAGGTGGAATTGCCCCAGTAGATGGGGACCGCGCCAGCCAAAAACGCGTTCGCGATCTTCTCCGTCACATATCCGGGTGCGATGGAGTTCTCGAACGCGATCACAAACTTGAACTGCTCGTACTGGTTCACTGCGTCGTCCAGATACCAGCTCGATCGCCGCGAGGCCAGCTTGTGGGTCCTGTCCAGAGCTTCCAGTGCCCCAGCGCACTTGCCGATCGCGTCCACCGTCTCGATGGCGTTGAGCACATCGTAAAAGTACTGGCGATGCGGCCAGTCACACTGCGAGTACAGGAACGCGCAGAATCGGCGTGGAGACGCGAGTTGGACGCCTTCAACACCCTTGCGATTGGTCCATGGTGCGAGCAGATCAAGCGGAGAGTGGTCCAATCTCTCGGCGAACGAGGCGCTTGCCATCGACAGGTAGACGTGCTGGCTGGCTTGCGGAGCGTCGGACACGGTGGACAGGAGCACAACGTGCTTGTCAAGGCGAGCGGTTGTCCACGATTCGCCTGAGAACATGAGCACTTTGCCGAGTGGGTTGCGATCCGATTTTGTGCTCGTGAACGATGGCACTGGGCACTTCTGGCGACTCGGACAGTCCGTGTCGAGCATCGAGAACACTGCGACGTCGGGCTGCACGCCATACAGGCTCTCTAGCGTCTGCATGCGGGCGACTAGCACGGGGCTTGACCGATAGACCGCTGTGAACAAGCACTCGAAGAGCGTATGGCTGAAAGAAGCCCCACCCGTATACCCGATGTGGACGGTCGGGCTATCAGGGTTCGCCGAAAAGAGGTTGTGCCGCCACAGCTCGGTTCGTGACGCATCGATCTTGTCTGAAGCAACCACTTGCGAGTAGAATAACCGGTGGTGATTCGTTAGTTGATCTCGCACCTGGTCGCATGTGAGGTCCAAGCTGGAAAGCACTTGCTTCAGATGCTCACAGACCCGATCCGAGAAGTGCGACAGCGTCTCGATCGACGGGACGTACGAGAAGTCGATGCTGTTCACGGTCGTGATCACTTCGACCACTCTGGAGACGCGAATATCTCGAAGAGTCGATGTCAATGCAAGCTGCGGCGCTGCTCCGTCGTCTGCATCCTGCGTCTCCGCCTTTTTCCACACGGTCGAGTCGAAATCTGTGCAAAAGTCCCGCCCGGCGTTGAGGTTGCTGTGGATCACGCGGATCCCCAGGGACGACAGATCCGCGAGCGAGATCAAGTCGTCCTTGCAGGATGACGCACGCACGTTCCGAAGCCTCTGGATGTGCTGAGGATGCACTTGCGTCGCCAGCATCCACAGCGCGACGCTGATGTCGTCCATGGCAGCAAGTCCGCGCAGTCGGTGACCGTTCTTGGCGATGAACTTGGCGCAATCCACCGACAGGACGTAGTGAGGGCCGAATGCAAACGGCGGTAGCGTCTGCATCGGGTAGATCTCTTCTGGCAGATAGTAGCGACTCGTCGTGTCTCGCACCGAGCGTGACGGCCGATTGAACATCGTGCTCCACACCTGTCCAGCATACACGCGCTGGTGATTTGGTAAAAGCTCCAACTCGCGCTGTAGCATATCAGTGCGGAGGTAGATATCATCGTCCGCGATCATCACGAACGTGAGCGACGAGTCAAAGCCGCGGATCGCCCAGCGTATGAACTCGGACACTTTCTTGGGCAAGTCGGCGTACGAGTCGTCACAGTCCAGCTCGTCTGTCAACAAGTCACCGAAGACCCGCTTCTCAGTAGCAATCGCTTGCTCCAGATTCTTTCGGTCGGTTCGATCGCTGAGGACATCAAGCGCCGGTCGGCATCCGATGAAGATGACGCGCGTGTTGTTGGGCAGCGACGTGGTGCTCGCCCATGTCTCACGGATCGCCTGGCGCTGGTGGAAGTTGGTCCGAAGCGCAGTCTTGACGCCAATGACAAGTGTAGGCGCTGCATCTACCAGTGGTGTCGTCGATGCAGCGACGTCGTCGATGCGGATCGATCTCGCCCAGGAGAACAAGTCCTGGTCGGCTGGTATGGCGTGCTTCCACCGCAGGCGCCCGGCCGCTTGGTCAGCGTGTGCAGTCAAATCACCGTCGTCAATGACAGAGAACGACACGGACTGGGTTTCCCTCCGGTGCGTCGACCTCATCAGGATGAACGCCCTGGCAGTGTACGTCCCGACTTTCAGGTTCTCCAGCGGCAAGTGCGATTGCAGCAGCGGCGTGCACTGCGCTACGACGCCGTTGAGTTCCACACAGAGCGTTGCGCCGGCGTATCTAGCGTTGTACGCCTCCTGGCTGTCGACTCGCACCGAGCAGACGACTTCGAACGAAGGCGGCAGGACCTCGCCGTCGCGCGGGTAGTCGAGCGTGAACGCATTGATCGGGTCGTCCGCTGCCTCCTCCTCCCGCCACAGCGCGCTCGCGACCACGTCCGCAAGCACGGAGACAGCATCCTCATAGACACTGCGGTCAACCACTCCGGGCGCGTCGTGGGCCGCAGTCCGAGCGGCGGCAGCGACGATCAGCGCGAGCCGCACGCGCATTGCTTGACAGCTTCAGCACCAACGCATCACTATTCTCCTCGGATCTATTCCACAGCCAGAATCAACATCAGGGAATACGGACATGACACGTATCCAAGATCCCCAGAAGATCTCATTGAAATTCGCGATCCCCCTACAAGAACACAGCGATCAATTCACGAATAAAAACCACATCTAACGACATTATCCATATTCAGGAATATAATCCGACATCTTAAATGTGGACACATTGTGGATGCGGCGTTGAGTGTCCGTGTTTTCCATATATAGTTGACAGTTTGGGTTCTTACCCGACGGTTGTCCATCCATATCTTGGTAGTTTGGGTTTTGTCTGAATGCTGTCCATTTCTTCCACAACAAAATATACAAAAAATGGTCGAAATATACTTAGAATTTATCGTGTATTTGCTGTTGTGATAAAAATCCACATATCACAATATATGGTGATTTTCTGACCTTTTCAGCCACTTGCCAATTGCAGCCGTGTTTCATCCAATCCCAGTACGCCTCGATGACCTTTTCAGCCACTCACCGTGCCCGAATCTATTTGTCGAACACCATGTGGACAGTCGTTTCGAAATCGTGTCCAATTCGTTTCTACACAATGTGAATCATTTCCATGGAATTTACAGCCCATTTATATCCAGATCGCGAGCGGTGATTCGCTCGTTCGAATTTAAGAGTCTCTATCGAAGTTTACAATATGTGGAAGAAAATCGTCCGAAAATCACCATATCTTGTCCCATTCTTGATTTTAAATACAAAGAGCAAGTCTACGCGCCGTTTAAGATATATGGTCCACTGTTTTCGTAATTCGACCATAGTTTGTATTTTTCGTTGGCCGTCCAGACCATCTCCAAAAATCCAGAGTGGTTGACACGCAGTGAAGCAAGCTGACGTTCGAGAAACGGCGCCCCATGAAGTCGCGGACCGGATGGCATCGCTGACGCCGGAGCAGCAGGCGCTCTTCGCGGGCAGCGGCCAGCTGAGCGACTATGAGGTGCTCAAGCCCATCGGCAAGGGCAAGTTCTCAGTCGTGTTCAAGGCCGCTCGGCGGCGACCGTGCGCACAGTTGTGGTCTTCGGCAGGAGCGCGATCGGTCGCTGGATGCGCGCGAACCTGTTCGAAGCGCGCTACGCTCCGCAGTCGTCGTCACGCTCCGATCCCAGTGAACAAGTGCTGCCGCCTCCGATCCGGGTGTTCATCAGTGGGGATCGCTCGCAGGTGGGCAAGTCGACAGTGTGCCTGGGACTGGTCGGCGCGCTGCTGCGCCTGGAGTACGAGCCGAGCGAGGTCGGGTACATCAAGCCGACGACGCAGTGCGAGAAGCCGCAGCTGATCGCCGAGTTCTGCCAGCAGCACGGCATCGCCTGCTGCGACATCGGACCGATCCTCTTTTACAGCGGCTTCACGCGCGAGTTCCTCAAGGGTACGACCGACTCGTCCGCGGAGCTGCTCGCGAAAGCCAAGGCAAAGGTCGATGAGATCGCCAGAGGCAAGAAGGTCGTGGTCATCGACGGCGTCGGGTATCCAGTCGTGGGGTCGATCTGCGGGGTGTCGAACGCCGATGTTGCATCGGCTGTCGATGCGCCAGTGGTGTTGGTTGGCAAGAAGGGGATGGGGGACGCCGTTGACTCTTTCAACTTGAACGCGTGCTTCTTCGAGAGCAAGCGCGTGACGGTGCTTGGGGCGATCTTAACCGCCTCCCGCCCGACGGGTTTTACAGCCTCGAGAAGTGCCGAGAGAGCGTGAGCGAGTACTTTCGCAGTTCCAACCCGACAAGGCGGTGAACGGATTCATCCCAGAGCTTCGAGCGGAGGAAGAGAAGGCTCCAGAGCCAATCGACTCCAACGAGACCCACGCGTTCATGACGCCAGAAGAGAGCACCAGGGCCTCGCGCGTCGTCGATGCATTTGCCGCGTCTATCGATCTGCCGAGGTTACTGGCGGACGCAAAGCAGAACCAGTCGTCGGCGCGGCCAGAGCCACCGTTGGTCATCTCGTGGTGATCATCCGAGCCACTCTGGCCCATCGACACACGCACCGCGCGGCTTCGCGTATCTTAGGAAGGACGTTGGCCGACTTGGTGGAACGTTGCCGTCTCACATGCGAGTGCTCTCGAATGTAGCAATACACCTGCAAGTAGGACAGCAGACAACCAAAACTGGAAAGTGCGTTGCAGGTTGTGCTGGAGGTTCGAGTCCGACAGCTTGTCTACCTAGTCTCCTTCTCGTCGAGTCTCCCGACTGAGCGAGGCAGCTCATGCGAAGAAGAACCAACTCAGGCGGTCGGAATGCACTGTCATTCCGACCGCCATTATGGCATTGACCAGCCGTGACGGAGAGGAGGCACTCCATGAGCAGAAGGAAGCAGCCTGCCCAATGGAGGGAGAAGCGACCAGTGTGACAGCACCTCCGCCAATGACCACACGGCCCATCAAACAATCAGGCTGCCCATAAGACTGCCTGGTGTTCGCTGTAAGATCAGACTCATATTACTCGACGGTCGTTTTTACTGTGGCAACACCAAGGACAGCAAGGCGGGGACCGAGCGGATCGAGGATGGCAGGTTTGTTTTGGCAGGAAGACAGACCAATCCCTTTGAACAGCTTCACAGGTGACGCCATCACAGGCCGCGGCGGAGCGCATGCTGCCGGCGGCGCACGTAGAAGAGCATGTACCTGGGCACGTCGAGCAACAGCACAGCACGAGTGTTAGAGAGACTGGTGTCCCCAGAAGGAGCTGACCGCCTGGCCGACGTACGCCTGAGACTCGCGCACTTGGTCCTCCGAGACGGACGACACGTGCACGTCGTCGAGCAGGAACCAGTCCTTGGGCGACTCGGGCCGCGCGAGGCGAGAGCCGTGCCCGTCCACCACGAACGTAGAGTAGTGGCCGCCATCCACCGAGTCGCCGTGGTGGTTGATCACCGCCACGAGGTCGTACGGGTCGTCGCGGTTGCCATCCCCGTTCACGTCCAGCGCCAACGACGGGACGCTGCTCCCGTTCACCGCCTCGCTCCCCTCGACTGGCCCCGCGAGGTACTTGCGCATGTCCAAGCCCACGAGCGGGAACTGAACGAACGTGCTCATCTTGCGCTGGCGGAAGAAGTCGAGGCGCCGGATGTGGAACGCGAGCACGTTCGGCAGCGTCCGGACACGCAGGCGCTTGACGGCCGACCGGTACTTGGCGCAGCGCGGGCAGTAGACCTGGTTCACGTCCTGCAGTTGCTCGTCGGCGGTGAACTTCTGCAGCAGCCGGTCGAGCGAGATCACGCCGGCCGACGACGGCGACGCGTCGGTCGCCACGACGGCATCCAGGGACAGCGAGATGTCCAGGAACGGGTCGAACTTGTGCGACGTCGTGCCGCAGTCGGCGCACTCGAGCTCCGAGCGCAAGACGCCCGAGAAATGCTGGTGCACGGCGCAGTCGCAAAGACTGCGGCCGCGCGGCGTGAACCGCGGTGAGACCCCGCCCTGGAGGAACACGCGCGGATGCGTGTGCGAGTGCAGCCCTCCGAGCAGCGCGATGAGGAACTCGTGCGCGTCGTGCTGCTCCGTGCCGACGAACGACGGGAAGACGGCCCAGAAGGCCTCGAGTAGCCCGTGCGGCACCACGGGCGTGGCCGAGCCTGGGTGCGAGGCCACGCCGCCCAGCGGAGGCATGAGCGTGCCCATGAAGGCCGCCAGCTCGCACCCGAGACACACGGAGGGCGACCGCGAGGCCTCGGTGGCCCGCAAGCGGCGGCGCTGCTGGCAGATGACCGTGTCGTGCGTGCGCGCGACGAAGAAGTAGTCCTGCAGCATGCGGTTGTGCGCGAAGGCCTGCAGCACCGCGTTCATGAAGCACGTGTTGCCCATGTTGACGAGGCCGCGCAGCACCAGCCGAGGCGCCGAGAGCGCCAGCAGCGCGTCCGGCGCCGCGCGCGGCCGCTTCTTCCGCACGCGCAGCACCACCGCCGACGATGACCCCGACGCGATCGGGTAGACGAAGTCCCCGCAGCGGCTGCAGTAGATCTGGTCCTTGCGCTCCAGCAGCGCTGCCGCGAGCATGAGTGTGAGTACGAGCACGCCATGTGCAAGCGAGGGCGGTACGAGCGACGCACCGAGCAGGTGGTTCTCCATGATGGAGTGCGCCATCCACGAGTCGTCGGGCGAGTCGCCTCGCGGGTCGCGCACGCCGCGGAAGGAGCACGAGAGACACTGAAACCACTCATCCGCCACGCCCATGGCCTGCACCAAGCACACAAAACTGATGAACGGCTGACCGTAAAGCGGGGCGCGGCGCATGCAGGCAGGACTCACGGCGGCGTCCGACGCGAGGTACCGCGCGAGGAGCGAGGCGCCGGCCGCGCGAGCAGCCGGCGCCGCCCGACGCTGCCAGTGCGCCGCGTGCTCCTGCGTAAAGTGGGGGCAGACGCGCCGAGCGTCCGGCTGGCCGTCGGCCTCCTCCTGCGCCTGGCTGGAGCCTGCGCGCGGCCGCTTCGAGGGCGTCGAGAGCGCCATGATCACCGAGGAAGCGCGGACGTTTTTGCGGTGATGCCCGGTTGTGAGGTGGTTAGGTGCGGTGTGATTGGTCGAAAACAATGTGCGAGACCACTGTGAGGAGGGGGAATATCCACCAATCCAATTAGATAAAAATGTAATTACAGCCAATTATCGATGGAATGGGGGGTTCGGGACTTATCCTGTATTTTCGCTGTATTCTACAGGTTACAGTGTACCCATTCGGATGGCGCTCGCTTCAACGTGACACCTTTGAGCTTTCAACACGCGCTTGATGCCGAAAATAGGCGCCGGTGACCTCATGCTGAGACTTGGGATGAGTCTATTGATAGTGGGTCTTGGGTCTGGGCAACTGGCTTCGCACTCACTGTGCCGGCGGCCGCAATTAGCCCGGTTGGTCTTCTGGTCTGACGTATTCGTCACCTCGCGAGACCAGCCAGCAAAGCAGAGGCGAAGAGGCGGCGCTACACCTCTCGCTGCCCTGAATGCCGACTAGTGTGGCCTGCACCTCCGTGTCCAGTGTGAGTTGACCCGGCATCAGCTCCCATGAACGAGCGCGTGGCGGCGCTACTGGCGCTGCGCTCCGTGCGCGAGGTGCTCGAGGAGATCGACCTGGTCGACGTGCTGGGCGACGTCATGCCCATGTCAGAGGATTATATCCCTGTGCTGCAGTTCCTCATGCGCCCCGACAACCGTAAGTTGCTCTCTGTGAGGCATCCCCCCTCCCCCGACTCTATTCTCATGCTGTCCTCGCTCTAGTGGTGGCGCTCGTCGCGAGCCTAATAGACGAACAAGCAGCGCTCAAGCCCAAGCTTTCAGTACCACCAGGCCAAATGCCGAGCTACGATGAGTACTCCATCGTGTACCGCGCGCACTGGGTCTTGTGCTCGTCGAGCTTCTCCATGCAGCTCATCGCTGCCATGATCGCACTCAAGGACGAGCCCCGACGCGCAATCTGTTCGCTGCTGATACAGGCCAACGCGCGCGACAACATGAACCTCGAGGCCTTGACGCGCTTCCTCAACACCTTTATGGACCAGTATTCTCCCGACTTGCTGCTCTCATTCTTCGAGCCAAGCGAGCAGGTCGCGTTCGTCGAGACGCTGCTCATCCTGGTCGTCTACGAGCCCATCCGAGACGTGCTACTGCGCATCTGCAACGAGGTCGCGGACGTCAAGCTCGACGCTCGACCGATACTTGGCGTGATGCTCTACCAGCTTTCGCCGCTCGGGCTGCTCTCGAAAGACCACGCAGCGGGTGCGATCGTGAGTGCCAACGCAAGAGCCAGAGTAGTGAACGACCAACCGCACGAGCGGTTCAGCCGGATGGTCTTCACCTGCGATCTGCTGACAGATCTGATACACGAGGGACGCGCCGGCAGCCTCGGATTCGCGATCGTGCACGAGCTTGCCACCAACGAGGTCTTCGGGCACGCGCTGCTCGATTCGGTGCTGTTCGACTTGGCGGCGCTGCCCAGCATCTTCGCCAACGAAGCGTACACACTCAAGGTGCTCAACTCGCTGCTGCAGCAGACGCAGTGCGGGTGTGTCGCCAAGCACAGTGAGGGTGAGGGCGTTGCTGATAGCAACAGTCAAGCTGCCAGCATCACCACGGCAACGGGATCAGCGCCTTCGGACACATCCAGAGACTCGAGACTCGACACGGACGCGCACGAGAGTCCGCACGACGACCTACCGCCACTCTGGAAGCTCTTCTTGGCTCAGTTACCGCACGTGCTCCAGTTTCTCGCCCTGCCGCCGAACACCCACTTCAAATCAACCCACATGCAGCTCGTGTACCTCATGCTGCCGGTGCTCAACGTGGCCTGTAGCGTGGCTGACCGCTCAGTCATCCAGGCGCGCACGTTGGAGGCTCTGCTAGAATTCATCGTGCGATTCCCGGAGTCCAACATCCTGCACTGCGCCATCTCTCGACTCTTCATCGTCGCACTCGAGGACTCGCCTTTCCTGTTCGGCAAGGAGCTTCCCGCCTATCGATCCGCAACCGACCCGCTGCGCATGCACTTGTTACTCAACGGTGCCTTCCAGCTCGTACTCGATGTGTACGACCGCTACAAGGTGCGCAGCCAAGCTGAGGGTGTGCGCCGCAATCCACCGCCGGCGTTCCTGGACATTGCCATCTCCTTCGACCAGTCCGTCACCAACGCCGTCGCGTACTCGGCGAGCATGTTCGGCACGTGCCCTTCGCTGCTCGACCGATGGAAGGACTTCCGCTCCAGCGTGCTGTTACCCACTCAGACGGTCTGGGAGGAGCAGTACCAAGTCGCTGGTGGAGGCAGCTCTGCCTCCAACTCGGGGGCCGCCGATTCCCCGCGAGGACCCGAGTCGGCCGAGGTGGAGGCGTCTCTGACTCTGCAGCAGCTTATCGACCACGAACCAAAACTACCCGTCTCTCCGCCACTAGCAACAGACGCCGAGAACGCGACATCGATCCAATCTGTGCGTGCATCAGAGTCAGAGATCAGTCCGAGGCAAAGCTTTGCACCGGCGCCGACATCTGCTCCTTCGAGCGGTCCATCAATCGCGGTGGTTGCTGCTGCTGCCGCCGCTGAGGACGTGCCGACACCGCTCTCGGCGCTGTACAGCGACGAAGAGAAGCGCATGATGCTGCACGTCGAGACGGCCAGCGACACGTAACTGCTCGCCTCTAGCCGTGACTTGCCTCCTGCCATATAATCTCGCTAGAGACGACCAATGACCGAATAAACCCCTCCACCTGGTGTTGTTGGCGAATTGGTTACTGCAAAATGCTTGGTTTGTGTTGATTGCAGCTCTAGGCTTCCGACCGCGAGAGGCAGCCACCTCTCCTCAGCATGCAGACCCCTGGAGGGACTGTATCTCCCATACGGCTCAGCGTCGCCGCCACACTCCAGCATACTCGTGCATCCACAAGCTCATGCTAGTAGATCGTCGCTACCGCTGCTGTTCCACCAAGGATGGGAGGCGAAAGACGACGGCTGGCCCACTATAAGTCATCGTTCGCCAACAGTGTGCTGCCTTTATGCAGTCCATCTCATCGACCGCTTCCTTCGTTCGGCAAGCGCTACAAGCACTCCATTCACTTCGACCTCGGGGAATGCAGACTGCCGCTCCGTCGTTGATCCAGACATGTGATCGCCTCGGGTGTGCGCAGCCAGCAGATGGCAGCTTCATGCGCTGGGTGGCACGGGAGCGGCGTCCAGCTGCGCCTGGATGGCGTTCAGCTGCAGGAAGAAGTCGCGCAGCTCGTCGTGGTTCATCTCCACCTCCAGGACGTCGGTCTACGTCCAGTCCAGCACTCATCAGCAGCCACACCTCGCCACATTACCAGACAACGCTCCGTACCGTCTTGGCGTCGCCCTGCTGAGCCAGATGCATCTGGAAGACGGCGGTCGGAATGGTCTGGCCGCGCACCTGGCTTTGGCCCATTTCCAGGTCCAGCTGCCACCCGGTAGCCTGCAGCACCTGCGGCGGCAGCTCCCCCTCACCCGGGACGCCGCCCTCGCCCAAGGCCTGGCCCTTCTTCCACCAGACCTTGTCGACCGCGCGCGCCACATCATCCGCGACGCCAGCGGAGCGCAGCAGGTTCCTGTCCACCTGTCCGAACGCTGACGCGTCGCGGTAGACGCGCTGGACCGCGCGCACCGTGGCGTCCACCTGCGCGTCCGAGAGCGCCAGCATCTCGCGCACCTGCTGTCTCTCGGCGTCCGAGAACACTTGACCAGGCTGGTCACACCCCGTGCCATCACCGGTCACGCATTAGACCTAGCGGTGGAGACTTCTGCCGGCCCGAGGCGACGCACCGAGATCGAGAGCCGCCCCAGCACATGCGCGAGCACCTGCGCCAGCTTGTCGCGCGCCACGGCGTTCAGCACGTCCAACGGCGCATCCCTGGCCAGGACAGCAGCAGCCGCCGCGACATCTCATACTCAGTACGTGTGTCGCTGTCCCCGCCCTGCCGCCGCCAGCAGCGCGCAACGCACGCACCTCGCGTCCTTGCCGCCCGCCATGCCACCTTGAAAGTGCTCCCGATGATCCGACCGAAGGGTCCGTCTCCGACCCGATCTGTTTCTGAGTCTGAGTCTGCACTCTTCCGCCTTTATCGAAAATCGAAAACAACAGCAAAACAAACGCCGCCACCAAAGGAACCCGGCCGGTCGAGGAGCATGGAGGAGCACTTCGAGCGCGTGCTGGCGGCGGCGTCTGCGGCTCCCACGAAGCGCCCGGCGGGTCGAGAGGCCCACGGAGATGTCCCGGAGGCCAAGCGGGCGCGATCGGGCGCGTCGGAGCTGTCGCAGCGCGAGATCGCGGCGCTGGTGGCGGCCGGCGAGCGCGCGGACGTGGCCGACGTGGACGCGCGCGCGCTCAAGGGCATGGCGCGCGCGCTGCAGCGGGCGGTGCGGCAGAACGCGCTGCAGCGAGAGAAGCACGCGGACGAGCCGGCGCGCTTCATGGACTCGGAGGTGTCGCTGGACGCCGAGCTGGCGCGCTGGAGACCCGTGGCCGCCAACCCCGCGCTGCTGTACGCGCCGCTGGTGGACGCGGGCGTCGTGCCCGTGCTGCTCGGGCTGCTGGCGCACGAGAACATGGACATTCGGCTGGCCGTCGTGTCGCTGCTGGCTGAGCTCACGGACGTGGACGACGGCGAGGCAGCGCTGCAGGCCGCGCGGCTGCTGGCGGCGCAGCTCGTACAGCACAAGCTGCTGCCGCTGCTGGTCGACAACCTGTTCCAGTTCGCGGCGGCCGCGCGCGCCGGCGGAGGCGACGGCGAGCAGCAGCCGGACGAGGAGGCCGCCGGCGTCTTCCACGCGCTGCAGATCCTCGAGAACCTGGCGGACGTGGCGCCCGACACGAGCGCGCACGTGGCCGCCGACACGCCGGCGCTACAGTTCCTGCTGCTGCAGCTGGCGCCAAGCCGCGCATTCAGCCAGAACAAGCTGTACGCGAGCGAGATCCTCTCCATCTTGCTGCAGTCCGGCGCCGCGGCGCGCGAGGCCTTCCTCCGGAAGCAGCCGCGCCATGTTCCGCCCGAGCTCA
This sequence comes from Phytopythium litorale, assembly GCA_023338075.1. Taxonomy (NCBI): domain Eukaryota; phylum Oomycota; class Peronosporomycetes; order Pythiales; family Pythiaceae; genus Phytopythium; species Phytopythium litorale. The sequence goes on from JAADYB010000269.1 coordinate 26,293, forward strand.
AGCCCAGGGAGAAGCCCGGGAAGGAAGAGCAGGTGGACCTTATGGACGAGCTGCTGCAAGCCATGGCGCCGTACCGCAAGAAGGACCCGGTGAGCGAGGAGGAGGAGGAGCAGGTCGAGAACCTCGTCAACGCGCTGTGCAGTCTGCTGCTCGTACCCGCAGCCCAGCACCACTTCCGCCGCCTTGAGGGCATCGAGCTCATGCTGCGGTGCCTGAAAGACCGCCGGCTGTGCATGTTCCCGGCGGCGCTGCGCGTGCTGGACCACGCGACAATGGACAGCGCTCGCAACTGCGAGCGGCTGGTGCAGGTCGGCGGCCTCAAGAGCGTCTTCTCCGTCTTCATGGGCAAGAAGTCGGCCAAGGCGCCGGCCAACAAGAAGGTCAAGCGCGACAAGGCCAAGGAGCAGGAGAACGTGGCGAGCATCGTTGCGTCCTTGTGCGCCTTCGTGGGCCCGGACGCCGAGCAGGATGCGTTCGACCGCCTGCACGCCAAGTTCGTTGAGGGCGACATGGAGAAGATGGACCGACTCGTCGACCTGTTCGGGAAGTACCTTGCCCGTGTCGACTCGAGCACCCAATATGACGAAGAGGAAGACGAGGAGGACTCGTACCTACGGAGGCTGGACGCGGGACTGTTCGTGCTTCAGCGTATCGCGTTTGTGGTCGCGCACCTGTGTCGCTTCTCCGCCAAGCTGCAGGCGTACGTCGGCGTCAAGTTCTACGAGCGCAACATCGACATGGAGAGGCTGAGCCAGGTGCTCCAGGAGCAGCTCGACCTGCTCGTGGCCGACACGCTCGCTGAGGACACGGCAGCGTCGAGCGACATGGAGCGAAGTGAGGAGAAGGAGGTGCAGAAGGAGCAGCTGCGCGCGCTGCTGGCCCACCTCGCAGCCGCCGATCGCGCCGGAGTCAAGGAGGACCACACCGGTGAGGCGGTCGCTGATGAAGGCGGCGATGTCACGCCCGTGAAGAGCGAGGACTCCGCGCCGAATGGAACCAACTAGCCACCATTGGCCTTTAGAGCCTCAACGAGGCCACTTTGCTCTTGACTTGTTGTCGTCTGGTCTGTGTATTTGTGCTGGAGCCGAGCGCCGTCCCTACAATGCAACTCTGGGTTGACAGGAACCACATCGTTGACAACCGAGGGCAACTCCAAAGAGAACTGCGCGAGTGCAAATCAACGATAGCTTTACTCTTCAGGCGGCTCGCGTTGCTTACCGCAACAACGGTCAGAAAGCACGCGTGCAGCACTACTCTAACCCGCCAGATCTTGGCTAGCAAGCACCTGAGCACATAAGGCGTTGACACGAGCCTCGGTGCTCAGGTGCTCAATCCTTCCACACCTCCAAGC
>JAADYB010000270.1:0-27632 GCA_023338075.1 Phytopythium litorale
ACCGCGAGCGTGCCGCCCAGACGTACAACGCCTTCTACTACTGGCTCGGCGCCTTCGTGGTCGAGATCCCGTACGTCGTGGTGTGCTCTCTCGTCTTCACCGTCATCTTCTACCCGTTCGTCGGCTTCAAGGGCTTCAAGGAAGGTGTGATTTTCTGGCTCGCCGAGGCACTGCTCATCTTGATGAACACAATCATGGGTCAGATGTGCGCGTACGCGCTGCCGAGTGAGGAAGTGGCGAACATCATTGGAGTCCTGATCCTCAACATTTTCAACCTATTTCTCGGCTTCAGCCCGCCAGCGTACGCGATCCCCAGTGGCTGCAAGTGGCTGTACCACATCGCACCGCAGCGCTTCGCGCTCTCGATCCTCGTGTCGGTGGTATTCGCCAACTGCGACGAGCTCCCCACGTGGAACGAGGAACTGCAGCAGTACGAGAACGTTGGTTCGCAGCTCGGGTGCCAGCCGATGAGGAACTCGCCAGCGACTGTTGGCCACATCACGCTGAAGGAGTACACGGAGCAGTACTTCGGCTACCAGTACGACGACATCGCGAAGTACTTCATCGTCTTGATTGGGATCATCGTACTGTTCCTGCTGCTGTCGCTCGCGGCACTGCGCTTCATCAACCATCAGAAGCGGTAGAGAGTTGGTCAACTTGGCTCGCAGCAGGCTACAATATGGTAGTAGCGGCATCGCTCGCATTGCAAGTGTAACCTTTCTGAATAATGGGACAAGATGCAGAGGGTTCAGCTCGAACTCGAGACTGGGTCACTCCGCTCTGTTGATTGCCACGCGCTCGCCCTTTCGAGCTCGTCCATGCTGGTGCTGTCAGAGCACCGCGGGGCAACTGGTCTGCAGGCGTCTACCGCGGATATCATTCACCGGATGCCGGCAAGTCCAACCAGGCAATACAACGCAGCGGTACGAATGACGCCACCTCGATTTCGTTCTATTGGTACTGCAGCTTTGCTGGCTGATTGTCGGCGGTACACTTCGAGCTGGGACCAAGTTGAAGTGGATACATGTTGAAGGGATAACTAACTTATTTCAATACAAAAGCACCACGATCACACCCAAGGAGCCCATCACTTGGAATCGCTGGTCCTGGTCAAACCGGAGAGCATGGTGCACACACTGGGCAGATCCGATTGCTGCCGCGGACGACTGCGAACGAGAAGAATCGCCCCGTGTTTCGAGCGAGAAGCGAAGCATCTTGGGGAGTGAGTGAGCCCCTCACCGCGAAACGCGGACAGCGAATGATTAGACGCGGGTTTGGGCGATGGATGAGCGACGTATTCACAAAGCGAGCGCCTGCCTTGGCGCACCTCGTCTGAGAAAGACACTTCAAGCGAAGAGTCCGCTGGGTGACCCACTGGGTGTGAACACAGGCGGCGATCGAGCTCGCAAGCGTCGCCCTCCCTTTGAGAAGAGTGGGATCGACCGCGCACAACTCCCCAAAACTGGCTGGTCATCTTCGACGTTCGTCTACAGAGTGTTGGAGACGTCAGTCCACGGGCACGCATTCCGGTTTCTAAAGCCGCCCCCTACCGCTTAATTAGGATCCTTTATCCTGTCCAAGTGATGACGCGCCTGTCGTCACTGCTCCAGCGATTCAGGTACACCGTACCACACCTTCTTTATCCGATACACCAGAGAAATCCAGAGATATACGGACCGGGGGACCGTGTCACTGTGGCCGAGTCCGAGACGACGCGGAGCCGGGGAAGTGATGCAGGCGGCGACGCTTGCACATCATTTTCGTCGAAGGAGAAGTGGCCGGCGACCAAAGCCCGGCGTTCGGGGAAGCGTCTGCGCGGTGGCACCAGCGCGTCGGCGTCGTGAGCGCCGAGGAGAGTGCGGGTAAAGAGCGGGTGCGGTCTCAGGCGCGGCTGCTCCCACCAATGCACCTACACTTCCCACGGCGTGCGACGGTGGCGGCTCACAGTCGGTGAGATTGGCCGCCCAAATTGGCCGTGCGCATGCGTTTTTAGCGCGCCAAGTGGACACGTACATACACGTGCACGCCGGGGCTCACGCAGATTGGCGGATTGGCAGATTGGCGGACCACTCCACGCTCCATGCATGCTCTCGACGCCGACCTCGTTTTTCTCAAGCGACTAATGCTGCACAGAACGGCTGGCATTCATCACGCCATCCTTTTTGCAAAGCCAACAACAGAAACAGGGGCTTTATGCCATTTCTGCCGCGAGTTCTTCGAAGCCATTTTTTGATGAGATGCAAAGCAAACACAAACAGCACGGGCGTTTCGAAAACAAGAACTCTGAACCGGCAAGCACAAAGACTCGGCGCTCCTGCTTCTGTGTGCAACACATCGTCGAGATTTGGCGTCTGCTTGAAATTCGTGGACCGGGCAGTCATCTTGCTCGCTTTATGCACGTGTTTTACTTACCGAAATTAATCTCTTTTGTGGTAATTTGAATTAATTGAGACCCTCAATCGGCGGACAATCGCGGCAGAATTTCGACGGTTCTGAAAATGCGGCGCGTCCAAAGAGCTCCTCAACGAGTTGCCGTGCATGCAAAAAGCGCTTGAAGGTTCCGTGGCTCGGACACGGTGGGAGTCCGCCGTGACGCGCTCACGCATCCAGAAACGCGGCGTCAACGCGTTCACTCACCCCGAAGACGAGCAGCAAGCATCACGACGGACAGTAGCCCGTCCCCTGCTGCTTGCTGCTGCTGCTCCTCCTCCTCTCACTTCCCCAGCTCCCGTCGCTTCCTCCGAGCTGCCACGGCTGTCAGCCACTGGCGGTCCGAGTCCGAGACCGAGTCCGAGTCCGAGCCCGCGTTGCCGCTCGTCCACTGCAGAGCTCACTTTTCGATTTTCGTTTCGTCCACGATGTCGACTCCGGTCAAGACCCCCGACGTGTCGTCGCCCAACGCGCCTTACGAGACCATCTGGGATGCCCGTCCGCGCAAGTACAAGAGCGTGCTGTTCCAGGTGACGCTCTTCATCCTCATGATGGAGCTCGCCGAGCGCCTCAGCTACTACGGCATCAATCAGGGCCTCAAGAACTTCATGCAGAAGATCGGGTGGAGCCTCGTGTCGGCCAGCGCGCTCAAGAGTACCTGGACGTCCATCTGCTACGTCACGCCGCTCTTTGGTGCTTACATGGCCGACGAGCGCTGGGGCCGCTTCCGCACGATCCTGACGTTCGGCGTTTGGTACTGCGTCGGCGACTTCCTCGTCGCCATTGCTGCGTACCCGACGATCATGACCAACGAGGCCGCTGTGAACCCGATCTTCGTCATCGGTCTGTTCGTCGGCATCGCCGTCGGCACCGGTGCTATCAAGTCGAACGTGATCACGCTTGGCGCGGACCAGTTCGACCCGAACGACCCGAGCGAGGAGCACCAGAAGGAGACGTACTTCAGCTACTTTTACTTCTGCATCAACTTCGGCGCCGCCTTTTCGTACGGCTACCTGTCGGTGCTGTGCGTCGATGGTTCGGACCTCATCCCGGCCGAGTACGGCTACTTCGCGACGTACATGATCTGCGCTGGCGCCATGGCTGTCGCGCTTTGCTTCTTCGTGCTCGGATCCAAGCGCTACGTGCACCTGCCGCCGACGGACAAGGCTATCTCGTCGTTCGTGCGCCTGCTCTTCGCCAACGCCAAGCAGACCCGCAAGGGCTTCCTCCTCGTGCTCTCCACCGGCCTGCTCTTCTTCTCGCTCATCGTTAACATCATTGCCGCGTTCACGGCCGACAAGGGCAAGACGGGGGAGGCCTTCTCGTGGGTCGCCGGTATCATGGTGCTCCTGGGCATCATCGGCTGGGTCTACGTCGGCTCGGACCAGTCCTTCCTGGACGCGTCCAAGATCAGCAACGGCGGCCTGTTCTCGGACGAGAGCGTGGACGGGTACAAGAAGATGGTCAGCGTGTTCCCCTACGCTGCCTTCACCATCATCTGGCAGTGCGCGTACGACCAGACGGACGCCAACTTCCAGTCGATCACGCAGCAGTGCGACCTGCGCCTCGACACGTCGGACCCGGACAGCAAGCAGATCCCTGGCGCGATGCTCGGTGTCTTCGACCCGATCTTCATCGTCATCTGCACGCCGCTGCTCGACTCGGTCGTCTACCCGCTGTTTGAGAAGTACCGCGGCAAGGCGCCGAGCCAGTTTGGCCGCACCACTGCCGGCCTTGTCGTGGCCATCATCGGCCTGTTCTGGGCTGGCATTTTCGAGGTTATCCGCCGCAACGCCGGCCCGCTTGACGACGGCACTGGCAACCCGATTCTGGACGGTGGCAGTGAGCAGCCCATGAACGACATCTCGTGGGGCGCCGCCACGCCCAACTACATCTTCATCGCGCTGGCCGAGTGCCTGATCAACGTGACGGCGTACGACGTGTTCTACTCGACCGTGCCGCTCTCCATCAAGAGTCTGGCCATGGGCATCAACATGTTCATGATCTCGGTCGGCAGCATCCTCACGTCGGTCTTCACCATCATGTTCTCGAGCTACCTGCCGTCGAACGACCTGAACGACGGCCACCTCGAGTACATGTTCTTCTGCGTCGGCGCCGTGTCGGTCGTCAACCTCGTCGCGTTCGTCTACTACATGAAGAAGATGAACTTCGGTATGTCGCACCGCTCGGGCGACGCCTACGACATCAACGAGAAGCTCTCGGTCTCGCGCCACAGCGTCGCAGAGACCAAGTAGCTCGGCCCGCCACCGCCCGCGATTATCGCGTCTCTCTCTATCTTCCAATTGCCTTATCACGGGAGATGCGAGGTAGTTACCGTGCATGTAGGTGTGAATAAACGGTTGCGCTTCCATTCCGACACTTGTATCGTTGAGGTCTGTCAGCTGCAGTAGCGAAGATGGTCCCCAAACTGCATTCACTCGGCCAAACGCTCTCCAACAATCCACTCTTGTGCCGACCGCGGTATCCAAGCGCCGCCGACCCTCGTCTTGCCGTTGCTAGTGCCGTTGAAGCAACCAGATTCAAGAACAGCTCACTCAATCATGCCAACGAAAAATGGTTGATATATACTTCGAAGTTAGCCGCTTAGCTGCTACATCTTCCTCCTGTCTCATCCAGGGACACGCACGGCAAACCTCGAGTGTTGACGACCGCTCTAAGTAAGGCCTTACTTGGTACCAACGATGCTCTGGCGCGACGAGACGGAGACCTTCTCGTCCAGGAGTCCGTCGACCTCGCGCTGACTGGGAGGCAGCATGGCGAAGTCCATCTTCTTCATGAAGTAGACGAACGCGACAAGGTTGACGACGCTGACGCTCGCGACGGTGAAGAACATGTACTCGAGGTGGCCTTCGTTCAGGTCGTCCGACGGCAGGTACTTGGAGAACATGATGGTGAAGACCGACGTGAGGATGCTACCGACCGAGCTCATGAGCAAGTTGAGCGACTGCGACGAACTCTTGAGCGTGAGCGGCACCTCCGAGTAGAAGATGTCGTAGGCCGTCACGTTGATCAGGCACTCGCCCAGCGCGATGAACACGTAGTTGGGGATCGCGGCGGCCCACGAGATGTTGTTCATGGGCTGATCACTGCCGCCGTCGCGGATGTAGTTGCCCTCGCTGTCGAGCAGCGGGCCAGCGTTGCGGCGGATAATCTCGAAGCAAGACGACCAGAAGAGGCCGACCGTGGCGATGCACAGACCCGTGAGCACCTTGCCGAACGGGGTGGGCTCCTTGCCGGTGATCCTCTGGTAGAACGGGTACGCGATCGAGTCCAGGATCGGGATGCAGATGACGATGACGATCGGGTCGAAGACACCGAGCATCGCGCCAGGGATCTGGTCGCTGTCCGGGTCCGACGTGTCGAGGCGCAGGTCGCACTGCTGCGTGATCGACTGGAAGTTGGCATCCGTCTGGTCGTACGCGCACTGCCAGATGATGGTAAGCGCAGCGAAAGGCAGGACGCGGACGAGGCGCTGGTAGTCGTTGACGCGCTGGTCCTCGAACAGTCCACCGTTGCTGATCTTGGACGCGTCTAGGAACGACGTGTCCTGGCCAACGTACACCCACGAGACGATGCCGACGAGGACGAGGATACCGGCGATGTACGCGAACACGTTGCCGACAGTGTCGACGTCCGACGTGAAGGCGGCAATGATGTTGACGATGACGGCGAAGATGTAGCTCAGCGATCCCCAGACGAGGACGGCGCCCTTGCGCGTCTTGAAGCTGTTGGTCCAGCACAGCTTGAGCAGGGTCGAGATGGTACGGTCGTTCGGCGGCATGTGCACGTAGCGAGGGTAGCCGATGAGGAGGATGCAGATGGCAACCGCCATAACGACCGCGCAGATCATGTACGTCGCGAAGTAGCCGTACTCGGCCGGGATCTGGGCCGAGCCGTCGACGCAGAGGATGGAGAGGTAGCCGTACGAGAAGCCGGCGCCAACGTTGATGCACCAGTAGAAGTAGCTGAAGAACGTTTCCTTCTGGTGAGCCTCGCTCGGGTCGTTCGGGTCGAACTGGTCCGCGCCAAGCGTGATCACGTTCGACTTGATAGCACCGGTGCCGATGCCAATGCCGACGAACAGACCGATGACGAAGATCGGGTTGACGGCCGCGTCGTTGTTCATGATCGTCGGGTACGCAGCGATGGCGACGAGGAAGTCGCCGACGCAGTACCAAACGCCGAACGTCAGGATCGTGCGGAAGCGGCCCCAGCGCTCATCCGCGAGGTAGGCGCCGAAGAGAGGCGTGAGGTAGCAGATGGACGTCCAGGTACTCTTGAGCGCGCTGGCCGACACGAGGCTCCACCCGATCTTCTGCATGAAGTTCTTGAGGCCCTGGTTGATGCCGTAGTAGCTGAGGCGCTCGGCGAGCTCCATCATGAGAATGAACGTGGTCACCTGGAACAGCACGCTCTTGTACTTGCGCGGGCGGCCGTCCCACACGGTGGCGTAGGCGACGCCCGGGGACGCCGGGGACTTGATCGGGGTAGCGACCTCCATCTTGACTGGGAGCGCGAAACTTGAGAAGTGAGCGGCCAACCAGACCGGCCGCCCGACGTCGGCCACGGGCTCTGCAAGGAGCCAGGAGACGAGGAGCAAGCGAGGGGTGCACGGGCTCAAGTCGCTCTCGTCTCCAGTCTCTAGTCCCCAGGTGGGTGTGCGTGCAGTCCTTGCTCCATGTATTGGTTCGCTCGGGCTGGATGGAAGCGACCCCGTCCACAGCCCGCGTCGCATGGAGGGGGGATGAGGTGACAGCAACCTGCAGACGGATGACAGGCCACGTTGATACACTGGGACAGGCGGCGCTCCGGTGATGTGCTCCGATCAATTCGGCGGCGAGCGCTGCTAATTTGGGCCACCGACGTATTTACGATGGAAACTCGCTCAATTTGGAAGGATTTGAAGCATCATGTGCAGGCTATTGAGAGCGGCATTTATTTTACGATACATTACCCCATTTGATCAGGCGCGTCGATGCCGTCCCGGTTCTGGCCATCCCATTCCGCCGGCGGATGACACGCACGAATGAAGCGCTATGATTGGACGAGACACCGATCGCTGCTGGTTTCAACCTGAGAACCAGAACCCGAATCAGGAAAAGCTCAAATACCCAAAATAAATGGATCTCGTTCCATCTGAAGTGTTTGAGTGCAACGCTCTGGAGAGGAGCCACGAAACAACGTCACCATTCGCGTCCATCCCGCTGAGCCAGCGTCCGCGCTCAGAAGTTGCGCTCAGAGCGAGCGAGTGCAGTCCATTGCTGTGCTGCGGCGGGGGAATGCTGGTGCACGGATGGGAAGAACGGAGTGTACGATCGGCTAAGCAGCTCGACCCACGGGACCTGCAATGGACAGTGCGCGGTGCCCGGAGGTGATGCGGCGGTCCAGCATCGCCACGCAGTCATCTCGCCACTCATTCGCACCGTGCCAGGCTGTCGCTGGTTGGACTGAAGTCCGCTGGACCAATTTCGACATCAAAACTGCATTTTAGTCGAAATGCGAAGAAAACTAAAATACTGCCTTGATTCTCGCGCGCTGTGTCACACTCGCATTCAGAAATCCGAGGCAAGAGATCCGGACTGCGCGCACCGGCTGGCGTGGCATGGACGGTCAATCTCGCTCCTTCGCGGCCTCTTTGGTGCCGGCGCTCTGCACCGTCAGTCATCGTTCCTGTGCTCGTGCAATCGCTCGCTCGGGCTCCAAATTGGAGTCCAATGTGGAGCGGCCGCAGACGAAAACATGCCGAGAAACGAGGCGGACGAGTGACGCGCTCCCGCTCCTCCAATCGCTGTCCCTCTTTTGCCATCCGCCACAAAAGTGAAGGTTCTTGAGCCCCATGTTTCAATTGCTTTTGCGGTGTGCATTTTCACTCGAAGCGTTTGAAAAAGTCCTCGCGTTCATGGCGCGTTTCTTGCTTGGTTGTCGCGCGCGAGGCTTTTATGCGGCCGCTTTGGACCTCAGCTCGTGCGTTCCAGTGCTACAGAGGGGGCTCCAGCACTGGAACCAAGCGGAGGCGATCGCCGTCAGCAACGTGGCGCTTGCAACCTATCCCATTTGAGGCAGGCACGTGCAGCAAACTTGAATTCGCACTCCATTCGACCTGCATCGCTCCCAGGCAAGCGAGTGACAAATGAGACCGATTCACAAGCAGGACTCGGACATTGCCGCTCATGTGGAACGCGTCGGCTGTCTCCACGAAGAGCGCTCGGTCCAGTTGCGACCGTTTGAACTCCCAAACGCGCGATACAGATATCTGCCGAGACCTCGCGGCACTCTCCATCGCGTGACACCCTCCGCGTCATTCACACTTCACTATGGGAAGGTTGTCAGTCAATAGCGACGGCAAACGAAGTCGCATCATAGAACAACACATGTGCATTGCTTTGGAACATGCAATACACTGTCCCCATCCATCATCGCATGCCATCGTCTTCGTCTTCGACTCCCCCGCTCAGCCGCCGTCGTTCGAACAGTTTCGACCACCAACGGAAATGGAGGAAAGCAGGGTGGAGCGCATCCCGCCCGCTCTTTGAGTTGGCGGCTTGAGTGGTTCCTCATCAAATTCATGGGGCGAGCGCCTGAACGGCGCTGTACACGTTGATACGCCCGTAGCCGAACTGGTTGTTGGGGAACTGACTGTCGGACGTGCCGCCGCATGAGCCGCCCGATGGCGCCAAACCCGTTTTCACCGCGGTGTTGCTGAGCGCGGCCTTGACGTCGTTGAACCCAAGCGTCGGCTTGGCACTCAGCAGCAGTGCAATGGCTCCTGCAACCTGCGGGGCTGCCATGCTCGTGCCCGAGTAGGTCTTGTACGTCACGTCGTCCGTGTTCCACGCTGACCGAATGCTCACGCCAGGGGCAGTGAGGTCGGGCTTGACCAAGCCATTGGCCCCCGGTCCACGGCTGCTGAAGCTGCCGAGTGCGTCGTTCGTGTCCGAGGCCCCGACTGCGATCACGTTTGCGGCGTCGCCGGGCGACACGTCGGTGCTGCAGCTCGGACCCGAGTTGCCGTTGGCAAACACGGGGATGATGCCCGCGGCGCTCCAAGCGTTGATGGCGGACTGGAAGTACGTGAGGCCGCGGCCACCACCCCAACTGTTGCTCACGATACGCGGAGCCTTGGAGCAGTCGCGGTTGTTGCCGCTTGGGTCCGTCGGGCACAGCACGAACTGCGCGCATGCAAGCAGCGTTGACTGTGCACAACTAGAGGCCGAGCAGCCCTTGCAAGCCATCCAAGTCGCGTTCGGTGCCACGCCAATGCCGTTGGCGCCAACGATCGAGCCCATGGTGTGCGTCCCGTGGCCGTTGTTGTCGTACGGCGCCGTTGCGAGCGACACCGCGTCGTACCAGCCGTAGCTGCCACGAAAGTTGTTTCGCAGCGCCTCGTGCGTGCCGCGGACACCGCTGTCGATGGTCGCAACGACGACGTTCTGGCCAGCATTGCCCGACGACCAGACGGACGGTGCGCCGATCTTGGCCTGGCCCCAGCCCGCTGTTGCCGTGTTGTTAGTCGTTGCCGTCGGGTACGACGGCGGGATCACCACCGATATCTCCTCCGTTACGGACAGCACGCAGGGAAGTAGCTGCAGTGAGCTCGCGATGACTGGCGGACAGTTCTTGACGACGACCTGGTTGGTGATCCAGTAAACCCGGAACGTGATGTCGGTCACGGTGCAGAGGAGGTCCAAAATCGGCTTGAGGATCGTGAGAGAGTTGAGCTCGAGCGCCTCGACAAGGGCCTTGATGAACGACCCGCGATCCGGGTAGTTCGACTGGAGAATGCTCTCCAGCACCTGGCTAGTCCCGACCCTCGGCGTCACAACGACTGTACTTGGCGCTGGCGAGAGCAAGTCGAGTAGCCCGGCCTCGGTGCTTGAAACCGACCCGATCGAGGCGCAAGCCGCTAACAGCAGGGTTGCCAGCGTGGTGATGAGGCGAGAGCAACGCATTGTGCAGTGAGGGGACCGGGGGGCTTGGCGTCGGACAGGTAAGCTGACAGGCAGCCTTGAATGCTGGTCAATCGCCCGGTGAAGGCAAATTGGAGAATGATCTGTGCTGACGGGCTGCCATTGGGCACGTGTTGGCATCTCCACACGCGTGGGGTCGAGCAGGCTCAAGTGCACAACGTTGAGATCGCGAGTGAGGCGGATTGCCGAACAGAATCAACGCCAAATGGAGGTAGTTCAGCGCGCCATCCGCGCTGGATCAGCGGGTTCGCATGCTCTCTCGGCCTGGATCCTCCCCGAAGCGGCGGGGGACGCGGAGATGAAGCAATAGCGAGACTTGTGGCGACGGCATTACCAATGGAAAGGCCCTGAACGGTGACGATGTCTTTGATGATCGGAGCCAGTTCAAGTCACTGCCACAAGGATGTCGGCGGGTTCAACGGCGGCCGCGTCCTTCCATGATCGAACGGCGAGCAGAGCGTTGCGCTTTGTTAAACGCGTTGGGTGAAGTGCGCAGCACTCATCTCGATGCAGCAGCACCGCTTCTTGACACATGACAGGATCGAATTCGAACCGTCGAACGGGAAGCGAATTGTCCTGCGTACCTCATTTCTTTCTTCTTTCGCCGCGAGTAACGCAGAGAGCTCTGTTGTTTCCATTGTGCTCTGACGAGCGTTCGCCTGTCCACTGCTGCTGGCCTCACGTCAGTGCGGCTTCGCGTCCGTCAACCAGAGCTTATCCGTGCGCATTGAGACACGTTACACAAGTCGCGGAATCTCCACGCACGCCATGAACCAGTCAGCGCTTCATCATAGAGTCTGCTTCTTCGTACGTTCTTCTTGATGCGGCGCATGGCCCGTAGCCGCCCAAGTATGGCATGGATCACAGGGAAAGCTCTCGAAAGGGACGGCCGGCTGCGGGGCCGCGAGTCAATCGGCGGCTCAGTCCGGCGGTCCCAGTCTCTTTTGCTAGGGACTGTGTTGGTGGCAACTTGCGATCAGCACAGTCTCTGTGGGCTCTGAACACTCACCAGGGACCTCCGCAGTGCCTCGACACCAAGGACTGGAATCGCCGGGAATCGATTTCAGGCAGTTCAAGAGGCTGACGAAGGTGAGAGGTGCTGCCCCGTCACGTTGCAGGCGTCCCCCGTCTCGGTGGCCGTCTTCTGGCTTCGTCTCCTCTCTCGATCACAAAATAGGGTTGTATCCAATCAACTAATGGCACAATGAACTGTGAAGCGTACCCTTATCTAACCATGTTGTTCAACTTCTTATCTTGAAATGGCACGCAGAGGTTGCTGGTCCATTTCGCAAACCCAGCTGGCCCACGGCCATGTAAAAGAGCTGCCCATGCTGTCTCCATGATGGCCTCAACGCCCTCAGCTCGAGCCTCAAGGGCCTTCAGCTCGCTGCGCAGTCTACTTGGGACCTGCAGACCCACTTCTCCTCTTCTCTACGTTGAGCTGCAGCCCCATCGCGTCCAGGTACAATGAAGGTCTCCGCTGCGCTACTCGCCCTCGCTGCAGCGGTCGCGGCGACGAGTGCGACCGCGACCGCCATCGTTGGGTCGGCTGCTAGCGCCGAGGTCGTGGGCTTCTCCGTCTTGAGCGGCAGCAGCAGCACATCTGGCGCAACAGTCGTCCCCGCCACGATGTCGGCTTCCAGCACCGACGATGACGAGACTGCCGAACGCGCGGCTATCAACGCGGTTGACCGCGGCGACGACGACGAGACCGAGGAGCGCTCTGCGATCGAGGCCGCGGACGCTTCGACGGCGTCGGCTAGCACTAATGCTACGACGGTCGCTGACGACGACGAGACTGCCGAACGCGCGGCTATCAACGCGGTAGACCGCGGCGACGACGACGAGACGGAAGAGCTTGCGGCTATTGAGGCTGCCGACAACTCGACCTCTACTCGTCAGTAAGAGAGAGGGGCAATGAACAGGATCGCTCCCTCTTCGTCTATCATTGGGATTGTAACTCGCGTCGAAGTTGCTGAATACACCGAACTGGCACACCTACGCGGTCACACCCTCGACGATATCGATGAGTCTGCTTGCCTTTGAGGCGAAGCCCGCACGCAGATACACAGCGCAGACACGTTCTAGCACGCAGTGCGGTCGAAAATCAGCAATCTCATGTAGAATTTTGCTCCTCCACGGTTGAAAATGCTCGTCAGGGAGCGGAAGCAAGAGATCATCATCTTTTCGACGCTGACGCGCTCGAAGCCGTCGGGAGACACACGCGAGCGCAAGAGGACACAATACAGCAGACACACACACGCAAGCCGCCATCACTTTACCAAGGACGCAAAGGCGGGCGTGAAGCCTGGAGGGCGACGAGGGAAATGGCGGCGCGTCGGACGCAGCGCAACGCCCACCAGCTCTGATCGACTGGTTTTCGTGGGACGAGAGCATGCGGCACTGTTGAAGACATAATAAGCAAATTCGAAGTGATGTGTGAAGAGGTTGTATGGTTTGTACTACCGTGGTGAACAAATGAGCACACTGTGAATCGCACGGTCCCAGATGATGACACGGTTCACTTGGAACCGTAACCGGAAGATACTTCAACTGCACGGGATGACCAACTCAATCGGCAGGCGTCAAAAGGGACTCCCACTGGCGGTGGATATTCGGTATCACCGAGGGGATTTCCTGACTTGAGAGCGGTGCTTCCAGACATAGAACGTTCGCAGCACGAGGTGGTCGGACCAGAACCGCAGCGCCAGCATCTGGTTGCTCGCGTCGACGGCTCTTCGCCTGTCGTTCACTGCTGTTGAGCTGGATCGGGTTCTGCTGCCAGTTGCGGCACACTTCCTCGGAGATGAAGTAATGGTTGATGCATCTGTTAAGGCTGACATGCCTCGTTGGCAGCGGCGCTGCGAGCTCTTGGTCGCTAGGTACCATGCGTGAAGCACCCACCTCAGTAGATCTCGATATTCGATCCGGTTGTGCCGCACAGGCACCGAAGGTGACTTCCACATTGCCTCACTCTTGCTGCACTCGTCGTTGGTCTCGTGAATCTGGTGCAGCCTCTGGATGTAGCGGATCCACTCCCGCTGTTGCCCACATCCCGCCACATACATCGCCCAGTCGTGAAGGCACTGCTGGAGTAACGATCTCGATGCTGATCGCTGCACTCGCGCTAGACGAAACTCGACACGCCACACGCGGAGAGCACGGCCCATTGCAGATAGAGCGCTTCGCTGGTGTAAGAAGCGACCGGCTTTGCTTCTGATTGCAAACCATTGCAGCCTGACAAACGAGGATGCCAGCGACTTGGAGCGACGCTCGTGACATCGCTGTTTGATCACCACAAAGCGCCTCCAATGCACCCAACAAAGGCTCGCCCACAGTGTCGCGTGTCGCTGCAGGCAAATAAATCGCGAGGCTTCAACCGTCACCATCAATTCCCACTGAGAGAAGCAGATCCGGAGCAATCTGGCACAGCGGCGACGTCCCAGCGCTTCAATGTCGCGTCTCACTCGCCGGCGATCTCCAGTATCTCTCCTCCACGCTGCTAGCGCGAGAGTCGACCGGATGCGAGCCATTGCGTACCTCCACATAGCCACGGCAACGAGTCTGCGCTTGGTAATCTGCAGCCAGCGGTCGAAGCCGCGCTTAAGCCCCACTTGTCTTCGAAACGCGATGGCAACTCTGGTTTTGCGTTTCATGTCCAACGCCAACCTCCAAGCTCGAAAGTGCCTCACTCCCATGCAGCGCAATTGAACCTGCTTCTGCGCTTGGCACAGTCGAACCAATCGTCGAACTGTGAAGTACCAGTGCGCAAACCCAGTTTGAACGATCACTGTCCTTCGCCACTGGTCGGCTCGCTGCCGGCACGCCCTCGTCGTCTGTGTTCTTCTTACGTTAGCTTGAAGATATGCCAACCCCCTTGAGACTCTGGATTTACGATAGTGGCCGTCTGCTAACGCTTTCAGCTCCGATCGATCACGCAGCACCAACCACGCTCTCCACACTTGCGTAAGCTGGCGGCGGCTGTAGTGTCGTTTGGCGAGTTGATCCCATCCCACAGTGACATCGTGCAACTTGTGAAAGCTTCGTAGCAGCAAACGATGTTCGCGGAATCCAGTTGCTCGGTGTCTTTTCAGCTGATCCGCGTGCCAGAGCTTCCACTGCGTCAGTGCCCGCCGACTCGTAGCGTTGTGGTAGAGGGCACTGATCAACTGCTGTGCGCATCGATACCGGCGGGTCTTGGTAAGCCATTGGTCGACGAAGAATGAGTGCTTCACATAGCGCTGATGTTTGGCAGAAAGCTGGTTTCCGCGCTGATGTAGCTTCGCGTTGTACCTGACCAACGCACACCACCGGCGCCAACATCGGCAGAGCTTCAGCGACCGTGTCACTGCCACCAAAACTCGTTGAGCCTTCTTCAAACGAACGCTTCGACACCATGTCACGAACGCCCAGCGACGCAGCCAGGATTGTCGTTGCGACGAGAACGATGACCACGCAGCCAGGCACTTTCGAGCAAGTGTTTTCCGCCAATACTGCTTAGCCTCAGCAAGCTTGGCGACCCGCCCCCATCGAAGTTGATCGGCTTTGTTTCGCCATTGTAGCAGTACTCGCTTCCGTATGAAGTCATCAGCTGCAGCGTCCATTGCCCTTTGTCGCCGCTTTTCCCGCTGTACATGACACCAAGCAGTGAAACTTCGCTTCTTGAGCGCCGAGTCATAAAAGGCCGAGCTTTGCTGAATCTGTTGACGTCCAACTTGCGAAGCATAGGCGTAGTCTGCCCACGCGGAGACGACGCGCTTCAAGCGGCAGGAGATAACGCGCTTGAATAACAGCGCTGTGAGCGATCGGTGTCGGCGCTTATCTGCAGCCGCTGCTTTGAGTGCGCTCCAGGCTCTTCGCATCTCTCGTTGAGCTCGACGCGCAATGATTTCACTCGCCCCGGAGCTTCGCTGGTACGCCACGCGCCACGGATGCCATCCAAATGTCCGCTTGATGAAGGCTGAGTGGTTTCGAGCAATAGTCGCCCCTCGCAGCGCAGTTTTTCTCTGTTCACCAGCGCGTTCGAGCCAGGTGTGCAACGCACGACGGAGTTTCCACGTCTGCAGATATTGCTCACGCTCAAGCATGACCACCCCGAGCTGATGAAGTTTTCCGAACGCCCTCCGGACGAGAATCCGAGCCGAGATTTGCTAATGCATCGAAAGCTGCTCGTCAGTTTATTGTACCCCGAAGACCCAGCCCACTCGAACGCACGGCAGCCTCTCACCTTTAGCCGAACTGCTCGTTGAGCGATGTAACGAACAGCTCGGACCCATTGGTGTAAGCACCGACGTAGTCGATGCCGACACACCTTCTTGTGTGCGCGCTTTTCAAGTATCTGTATGTACCGCACTCGGTCATGCGCTGCCTTCCAGTTGGCAAACACAGTCTCCAGCAAGCGCTCATGATACCACTTCATGCCGAGCTGCTCGCGTGCCTTCCAATCGATAAATTCGATCCAGCCGTCAAAGTAGACTTCTCGCGTTCGTCTCCACCGCTTCTGGATGTGGTGTTTGATGACTTGTCGACGCTCGATGCGATACTGAACCTGCCTGACCAGCTTCTTCCACTGTCGCCGCAAGAAATGCGCCTGCGCAACCGTGTTTCGACTGACCTGTTGATGGCGGTGGGAAATAAACTGCCGCCAGTATTTCCATGCAGCCCGTGATGTTCGCTCCTGGCTCAGACAGCGGAGCTGAGACTGGCGACGACGAAACCTCGCGCGCGCTTGCCAATCAACAATCACAGTGCGCAGCAAACGCCTTCTCCTGGACGTCTGAAGCGCTCGATAAACCCGTTCGAGGCGAAATGCGTGCCTCCATCGCCGATAAGCAGCACCTAGCAGGACGATGTTGGATCGAGAAGCCACGACACCACAGACACGATGAAGGTATTGCTGGCTGCACCAGTGGAGCTGCCATGCATGGAAAGCATGCCGAGCCAGTAAGTCCCGGTGGTGCGACGTAGCACGGCGCGACAGCTGTCTCGCGATCACCGTCGTGCGAGCCAGACTCCTCCATAGCGTCAGGTATCTTCGCGAGATCTCCTCTCGCGCCGCTGGTTCTGCATGCGGGTGGCGTTTTCCACGCCTTGCGCACTCGACGACTTGGTCGGGGACCGAAACGCGATATATCCGTGCCGTGTGTTTGGTTTGTCGCCCGTGGCGGGCTCGAAGTATCGTGCAGTCGGCTTTTGCTCTAAGGACGTACGTGTCGTCCTTGGCGCGACCCAGGGCTGTCGCGCACGACTGAAACGTTAGCGACCTCAAAGCTGAATCGAGGTCGGACCACGCCGGCGTCTTCTCTTGCACGGGAGACGATGTGCTATGTATCTCCCAGGCGGACTGCCTGATAGTTTTGCGTGTTGATGTCGATGGCGTGATGTCGACCTCGCCGCGCGTGTGTCGCTGGACGAACGCCAGGTGCTGCTGTTGCTGGTCCAACAGCGCCGCGTTCAGCTCGTCGCGGAGTCTTCGTACACCCCCCATCGCGGCCGCTGATGCCGGACTCGCAGCGCATTCGCCATCACGTTGCTGCACCGCACCGGGCTCTCTGCTTCGCATTGCGACCGCAGAGGGGCCGCAGAGGAGGCACTGGCGGTGGCCTCGCATGGCTCATGACGCTTCGCCCCAAGATCCGACCGACTCATACTGAGCTTCCCAACTGTTCGGTTTGTTTCCCCTGCGATTGGCTAAAAATATGCTAAAACCACAATGGATTGGCTGAAATGAAATGTCTAATTTTGGCGGGAAGCTGACACGCGCTCCCGCGCAAAAAGCGGCGAGCATTCGTCGGGGGTCGACGACGATGGCGTCGCCGGGCTTCGCGCGCAACGGGGGCTTCCGCAGCGGCCGCCGCGGCTTGGACGGCTCGGGCGTCGGCTCCTCGCAGACCAGCGACGTGACCGCGAGCGCGCTCGGCGGCGGTGCGGGCGGCGCGGGCGGCGCGGGCGGCGCGGGCGGCATCGGCCAGTCCAACTACGCCGAAGAGAAGGGTGAGCGCCGTGTTCCCCCGGCCGACGCGAGGCACCAGGTGTCCATGGGTCGCTGATGGCTGACGGATGGTGGCTGCGGTGCGGCCGAGCAGCCAAGTGCGCCACGTTCCTGCTCCAGTTCACGTCCAACCTGGACGAGCCCGGGGATGGCCCCAAGTACATGCGCATGCTGGTGAGAACCGCCGATGTGATGCTTGTGGGTAGGCGATAGGAGCGCGTGACTAAGCGTCGTGGTCCGTGTCGCTACGCGAGGCAGCAAGAAGTGTCCAACCGCGAGCGCACGTCCATCCCCATCGCGCTCGACGACGTCCAGATCGTGCGTTCCGCGTGGCGCTCCTAGCCTGCCATCCTTCCCGCTCGGTGCTGACCAACGCTGTGTCCCTGACTGCTCCAGTTTGAGCGCGACGACCCGACGTTCGCAACGCGGATGGCACGCAACGCCCGGAGGTACATGGCACTGTTCGCCGAGGCCATCGACGAGCTCATGCCGGCCCCGACCGTCGATATTTCGCACGCGCAAGACGTGCTTGACGTGCTGCGCCTGCACCGCGCGCAGGAGATCGCGGCGCAGAACGAGCAGACGCCGCAAGAGGGCGGCTCGAGCGAGAACGTGTTCCCTCCAGCGCTGATGCGGCGTTTCGAGGTGCGGCTCGTGCCGGGCGTCAAGCACAAGTCGGCGCCGATCCGCGATGTCAAGGCGCGCGATGTTGGGCGGCTCGTGCGCGTCAAGGGCATGGTCACGCGCGTGTCGAGCGTCAAACCTCTGCTTACGGTCGCCACTTACACGTGCGAGGCGTGCGCCTACGAGGTGTACCAGGAGGTTAACGCGCGGCAGTTCACGCCGCTCCAGCAGTGCCCCAGCAAGCGCTGCGAGACGAACCGAGCCAGCGGGCGGCTGCTGCTGCAGCCCAAGGCTTCCAAGTTCGAAAAGTACCAGGAACTCAAACTGCAGGAGCTGCCCGACCAAGTGCCGATGGGCCATATCCCGCGCACGATGACGGTGTATCTGCGGGGAGAACTCACCCGCACGTGCGAGCCCGGCGCGCTGGTGACGATCTGCGGCATCTTCCTGCCGTTGCCGTACACGGCGCAGCGCCAGATGATGATGGGGCTGGTGACGGAGACGTACCTGGAAGCCACTGACGTGGTGAACCACAAGAAGCGGTACTCGGCGATGGAGTCGAGCGAGGACATGGAGGCCGCTGTGCTCGCGCTGCAGGAGAGCGACAAGAACGTCTACGAAGTGCTGTCGCAGTCGATCGCGCCCGAGATCTACGGGCACGAGGACGTCAAGAAGGCGCTGCTGCTGCTCATGATCGGCGGTGTGACCAAGCGGATGGACGAGGGCATGAGGCTCCGTGGCGACATCAATGTTCTCCTGATGGGAGACCCCGGCGTGGCCAAATCCCAGCTGCTCAAGCACATTGCGACCATCGCACCGCGCGGAGTGTACACGACGGGCAAAGGCTCGTCGGGCGTCGGCCTCACCGCTGCCGTCGTGCGCGACGCACTCACCAAGGAGATGACGCTGGAGGGCGGTGCGCTCGTGCTCGCGGACATGGGAATTTGCTGCATCGACGAGTTCGACAAGATGGAGGAGGGCGATCGGACAGCCATCCACGAAGTGATGGAGCAGCAGACCGTCAGTATCGCCAAGGCGGGAATCACGACGACGCTGAACGCACGGACGTCAGTGCTCGCAGCGGCCAACCCGATCTATGGGCGGTACAACAAGGCGCTGAGCGCCTCGCAGAACATCAACCTGCCCAACGCGCTGCTGTCTCGCTTCGACCTGTTGTTCCTGCTGTTGGACGTCGCCAACTTCACCAAGGACGAGGCGCTCGCGCGGCACGTGACGTACGTCCACCGGTTCGCCAAGAACCCCGAGATGGCGTTCGAGCCCGTGCGGCCGGAGGTGCTGCGCTACTTCATCGCGATCGCCAAGCAGTACCAACCGAGCATCCCGGAGGACCTGTGCACGTACATTGTCGAGGCGTACGTGGAGCTGCGGCAGCAGGACGCGAACGAGCAGGCGCAGCTCCAGAAGCAGAGCGGCGGCGGCCGGTTCAACTCGTCCGGATTCGGAGACAGCACGAGCAACAACCACGCACAGACGGCCATGACGGCGCGCCAGCTGCTGAGCATCCTGCGTCTGTCCCAGTCGCTGGCGCGGCTGCGGTTCGCGACCGAGGTAATCAAGCAGGACGTGGACGAGGCCATCCGGCTCGTGTACGTGTCCAAGTCGTCGCTGACGGAGCAGGAGGGCGACGACCGGCAGCCGGGCGCCGCGGGCGTGGGCGGCGCGCGGACGTACCAGGACGCCATGTCCAAGATCTACCGGCTGCTGCTCGAGTTCGCCAAGGACCGCGACACGACGGTCGTGGCCATGAGCGACGTCGAGCCGGCCGTGCTGCGCAAGGGCTTCACGGCGCAGCAGCTGAGCGCCTGCATCCAGTTCTACGAGGGCCTGGACGTCATGCAACGCAGTGCCAACGGCACCACGCTCTCGTTCGTGCGGTAGGCAGGCAGCAGGGCAGGACAGAGAGGTCGAGTAGCCTCCCGTGGCGGCAGTACACTCTCCAGCGATCTAGGAACGCCGCGTGTGCGTCATGTATTGCAAGTTCGCCGCGCCACTCTGGCCAGCCCTACTCGAGCCACAGCTTGAGGCGGAAGGCGTCGCCGCCGTTGAGGTAGTAGCGCACGAGCCGCTCGTCGCGCACGAAGCCAAGGTTCTCGTACAGGCGGATGGCGCCGCGGTTGTCGATCTCCGTCTCGAGCGCCACCTCGGCGCAGCCGGCGGCGCGCATGCGGTCGATGGCGCGCCGCGCGAGCTGCGAGCCAATGCCTCGGTGCCGGAACTTGTGCTCCACGGCCAGCATGGCGATGTACCCTCGCCACCGCTTCGGCTCGTCGCCCGTGCCGCCCACAGTGCCGGCCGCGCGCTGCAGCGGCGCGTCGTCGCGGCGGTCGCTCTCCTCGGGGCTCGCGCCGAGCGGCTCGAGCCGGCAGATGATGACGCCCACGAGCTTGTGCCGCACGCGCGCCAGCACGCACAGCTCGGGCCAGTTGTAGAGGAAGTAGCGGTACGTGAACACCGAGTAGGGCTCCGACAGGTCCTTGTCGATCAGCTTGACCAGCTCCGCCAGCTGCTTCTCGCCCTGGTACGCCGAGAACTCGATCGCGTCCGGGTCCGTCGCCATGGTCGCCATGTTCGCCAAGGTGATGGATTCGGCGTACCCCACCCTCCCCATTGGTTACGAGGAGTACGCGTTCTCAGACGCAGAACACGGACCGTGTTCCGTGACGAATCAGACGATGCTTCAAAATGCCACAACCCGGTCACCCGGTTGTGGCAAAATGCAAAGGGTACGCGGGTGAAGCGGAAACGTAAACCTAAAAAAATAGGCATGACGGCATCGTAAAACCTCGCACGGCAGAGAAAAACCAAAAAATCGTATCGCTGATTACGCAAAAGATCAATGACTTGAACAAAGTATGTTTCGAGGGAATACAAAAACCAAGCTCAGAATTTTTCTTCGGTACCTAGTCACACTACCAAAGATAAAAATACCTTAATGGGATAAAATAGACTTGTTTTTTTTGTATTTCGTTCTTGTAGTTTACTATTCTGTTGTTATCAACAGAAATATTTGAAATTTCGACGTAACCATGTATGCGACATCGTCGGCTGCGAACTTAAGAATGATGTTGGACAGCTCGCTCAACATCAGGGGTTCAGCTATCTGAAGGTGCCAGATCTGCTGGAGGTGGTGGTGCTGCTGCTGGCGGAGGAGCGGCCGCGCGAGTGCCTGCCTGCACTGCTCGGCGGGATGCGGCTGCATGCACGCACACCCGTGAACACAACGCTGGGGTCGGCGCCGCCGCCTTGTCGGCCTCGAAGCAATGGTTCCGCGCACCAGAACACAGCTTGTCGTTCCACTGTTCCGCTGTTCCGACCGCGTACCCCTCCGTGAACGTACCCCTCCTCATAACCCAACACTCCCTCCAAAACCTTATACGTACCCTCCCATCAAGCGCAGGCGCTCTGGGAACCAACCATCCCAAGTGCGTCCAAGCTGCGGATGAAGCAGCCGTGCCCCCTCATCGCGCAACGCGTTGCCCCTGCGCCGGGTCGGCACGGTGCGGTTCCTGTCCGCGGTTGCCGGATGACGACTGCGTGGCTCTCGGCTCGCAAGCCCCCCCGCTTCCATCGGATCATGGGGCCGTCCGCGCTCGACGCTCCGCGCATCGGTTGGCCGCCCATGGCCATCATTTCGCAACTCGGACGGCCCCCCGCACGCCTCTTCCCCCCGCCGAAGCACTAGTCACCATGGCCCCGAAGCGTCGCTCGCGCAAGACCACCAAGGACCCGCACGCCGGCCTGGACACGGCCGAGCGCGCCAAGCTCGGCGCCGAGGCCAAGGAGCGCGGCAACGCCGCCTTCGCGGCCGGCGACCACGCCACGGCCATCAAGGAGTTCACGGCCGCCATCGCGTACGAGCCGACGAACGTCATCTACTACTCGAACCGCTCGGCCGCGTACCTGAGCGCTGGCCAGGCCACGCCGGCCATGCAGGACGCCAAGACGTGCGTGGAGCTCGACGCCAAGTTCGCCAAGGGCTACGCGCGCCTCGGTGCCGCGCACTTTTACATTAAGAACTACGCCAAGGCCGTGCAGGCGTACACGCAGGGCCTGACGGTCGAGAAGGGCAACAAGGCCATCCAGGCCGGCCTGACCCAGGCGCAGGCCGCACTCCAGGTGCAGGAGGAGGAGATCTCGGGCGTCGAGATGGACGAGGCCACGCGCAAGATGAAGCGCATGGAGATCGAGGAGAAGATCAACAAGGCCCGCAAGGAGCGCGAGGAGCGTGCCAAGCGCGCCGAGAAGGGCTTCTCGGAGGTGATCGGCATCGACCTCGGCACGACCTACTCGTGCGTCGGCGTCTGGAAGGACGGCCAGGTCGAGATCATTGCCAACTCGGAGGGCAGCCGCACGACGCCCTCGTGGGTCGCCTTCAACGAAAACGAGCGCCTCATCGGCGAGGCCGCCAAGATCCAGGCCGCCTCGAACGCCACCAACACGGTCTTCGACGCCAAGCGCATCATCGGCCGCACGTTCAGCGACCCGGTCGTCAAGAAGGACGCTGCGCACTTCCCCTTCAAGATCGCCGAGGGTGACGACGACAAGATCCTCATCGAGGTCGAGTTCAAGGGCGAGAGCAAGCGCTTCACGCCCGAGGAGATCTCGTCCATGGTGCTGCTGCGCATGAAGGAGACCGCCGAGGCGTACCTTGGCCAGCCCATCAACCAGGCCGTCGTCACGGTCCCGGCGTACTTCAACGACCAGCAGCGTCAGTCGACCAAGGACGCCGGCGCCATTGCTGGTCTGGACGTCAAGCGTATCATCAACGAGCCCACGGCCGCTGCCCTCGCCTACGGCCTGGACACCAACGCCGGTAACGACGGCAAGGCGTGCAACGTGCTCATCTTCGACCTGGGTGGCGGTACCTTCGATGTGTCGATCCTGTCGATCGAGAACGGCATCTTCGAGGTCAAGTCGACGGGCGGTGACACCCACCTCGGTGGCGAGGACTTCGACAACAACATGGTCGACTACCTGCTCACGGAGTTCAAGCGCAAGAACCGCAACCTGGACCCGTCGAGCTCGGCTCGCTCCATGCGCCGTCTGCGTACGGCCTGTGAGTCGGCCAAGCGCATGCTGTCCACGACCACGAGCGCCTCGGTGGAGGTTGACTCGCTGTTCGAGGGCGTTGACTTCTCGTCGACGGTGACGCGCGCCAAGTTCGAGTCGCTCAACGAGGAGCTGTTCAAGCGCTGCGAGGAGACCGTCCTGAAGGTGCTGGCGGACGCCAACATGAAGCCGGAGGACGTGACGGAGCTGGTGCTCGTCGGTGGCTCGACGCGTATCCCCAAGGTGCAGACCATGCTCTCGGGTCTGTTTGGCGGCAAGGAGCTGTCCAAGTCGATCAACCCGGACGAGGCCGTCGCCTACGGTGCCGCCGTGCAGGGTGCCATTCTGTCGGGCATCCGCAACGACGCGACCAACTCGCTGCTGCTGGTCGACGTGACGCCGCTGTCGCTCGGTATTGAGACGGTCGGCAAGGTCATGTCGGTGCTCATCAAGCGCAACACGGCCATCCCGGTCCGCAAGACCCGCGTGTACACGACGGAGGAGGACTACCAGACGTCCGTCGACGTGTGCATCTACGAGGGCGAGCGCGCCTCGGTTGTCGCCAACAACAAGCTGGGCGAGTTCAACATCTCGGGCCTGGAGCGCGCCAAGCGCGGCGAGCCGCAGGTGGAGGTGACGTTCGAGATCGACGCCAACGGCATCCTGAACGTGTCGGCCCGCGACAAGAAGACGGGTGCCCGCGCCGAGACCACCATCTCGAACAACCGCGGCCGTCTGACCCAGGCCGACATTGACCGCATGGTCTCGGAGGCCGAGAAGTTCAAGAAGGACGACGCCGAGATGCTCCGCCGCATCGAGGCCCGCAACGACCTGGAGCAGTTCATCTACCGCGCCATCGAGATGGCCCGCGAGAAGGGCGACGCGAACGTTGAGAACGCCATCCGCGACGCCCGCGACTGGCTCGAGGACCACGAGGAGGCCACGCTCCGCGAGCTCGAGGACAAGAAGCGCATGCTCGAGCGCATGGTGCGCTTCTAAGCGTCGCACCGCGTTAGGAAGGGGGAGAGCTGCAGGAAGCGGTTTTCTATTTGAATTTTTGTGTATCTACCTAACAGACCAACAACGATGGCAGTCCAAACAGGAAACGCGCTTCACATCACTCGAACAGCGTCCAACGATCGTCTCCTCCATTCGAACAGTTGTCCAACGCATGATCAAATCAAGATGTAATGCATGCAGAATGGTAGAATTTGTGAACAATGTCTTGGTATATCTGACAGTGATAGACGTTGACAATGGGTGGTTCAAAACACTCAGGAGCGTGTTCAAATCGTGAGCGACTGCTCGTCTCGGCGTCGGAAGAAGAGCATGTAGGCGCTCGAGCTGCACAGCTCGGGCTTCTTGACGGCCGACACGCTGGCGTCGTTGAAGTCGAACCATTCCTGCGTGTCGTTGTTGAGGCACTCGCTGCAAGCAAAGGAACAACAACGGTCACTCCGCGAGTAAGGAACCACAAGGAGTGTGTCTACGAACTGAAAGAAGGAGACGTACGCCGTATAGTGCCCACCATTGAGCGAGCCCATATGGTGCACGATGCCAGTGAGGTCGTAGAGCGTGCTGCCGTCGACCACGGCGTCAGGCGCGCAGTACTCGGCCACGTCGAGGCCCAGCGCCGGGTAGCTGACGGCTGTGCTCACCTTGTCCCTACTGAAGGTGGAGAAGGAGAAGCGCTTGAGGTGGATCACGAGCACCTCTGGCAGCCGGTAGACCGAGATCTTCTTGGACACGGCGCGGTGGGCCTTGCACTTGGAGCAGTAGTACGCGTCGTGCTCGTTCAGGAACTCCTGCTCCGTGTACGCCTTTAGGCAGTCGTGGAGCGAGCACCCATTGCCACCGGCACTGTGCTGATCACTATCGCTGGCTCTAGAGGAGCTGGAGGAGCTCGAGGAGCTCGAGAAGAAGCTGCTGGGCATGCGCAGGTGGTGCGAGCTCTTCTTCTTCGGCACGGGCACCGACAGGTCCCAAAAGACGTCGAAGCACAACGACCGGTGGCTGCATGTGTTGCATCGGATCTCGGAGCGCAGCTGGCCGCAGAAGAGCTCCGAGAGCGCGCTCGAGTTGCGCTCGAGGTAGAACTTCCAGTACTCGTCCGACACGTCGCGGTCTTTGGCGCCCTCGCGGTCCTTGATCTCGTAGTACGCCGGCTTCTTGCAGATCTTGTTGAGGTCCTCGTGCAGGCCATCCAGCAAGAAGCGCAGGAACTCCTGCGCGTCCTGCTGGTCATACCCAGTGAAGCGCGACGCCACTTTACCCACCACGCGCTTGAGCTCGGCGGGGCGAGCCGCGCTGAACTGCGAGGCCGTCCACAGCTCGCGGATGAGCTCCCCGAAGGCGCTGCTTCCGGCATTGGTATCATGATAACGCGCTGGTTAGAAAATGAACTGCTATCGGAAGAGGTTCACACTGCGCGTACGTGGCGAGCGCGCCTTTGGTGGGGCTGCATTCGTTGATCTCGCGAGTGTGCGTGCCCGAGAGGAAGTACTTAACGATCGGCGGGAGGTTGCTCACACACTGGAGGCAGCTATTCATAAAGCTGGGCAAACACATGACTCGGATGAGAACAACGACTGGAGGAAGCAAGGTCCTATCGCTCCAACGCACCAGGTGTTGCCGAGGTTCTGAAGCCCGACGAGCCCCTTCGGGTTGCTCTTCTTGACCGCTGCGTCGTTCACCGGCAACATGGACGAGGAGGACGACGACGCGGAGGAAGACAAGGGCGACGTGCGGCTGGTCGAGTACAGCCGTTGCTGGAAGGATGACGACGCGCCTGACGAGCTCAGCGCCGAGGACGATACGATGTTGACAGTGGAGGATGCGGCGACGCCATTGAGTCGCGGCAGCTCTCCAATTGTTGGCAGGCTCGAGTGGACATTCGTGGAGCTGGCTCCGCTACTGCTGCTGTTGTTGCCGCCGGCGACGCTGAGACCGGTCGCTAGCGAGTCGGACACCTCGTCCACCGACTGAGAGCTGTCATTGTACTGCGACCGCAGCGAGTTCGAGCTCGCCACCTGGTTACCGCCGCGCGCGGGGTTGAAACGCGAGAGCTGCGCGAGTGTCGAAGAGGAAGACCCGGAGCTACGAGAGATGCTCGAGTCCGACACGGACGCACTGGACCGGTTGGCTACGATTCGGTTCGTCGGGCGGCTGAGCAGCTTGCTGCCAAGGGAAGATCCCGTCGGCTTCGGAGGCTGCTGCTGGTCTGTGTAATCTGCCACTGGAGCCTTCTTTGAGCGCGGGAAAGGGTAGTGCAGGTACGCTGCATCGACAGAACCACGGTCGTTAGTGTCTGTGTGTGGTTGGTGGCAACCGCAGTCGTTCGAGTGAGTGGTCGTACTGGAGCGCTCTGTCCTGGACATGGCGTCGTCGGGTTGCTGGCGACGGGAACTGCGACCAGAGTTGGATGAGGCGCTGGCGAATGGACGAGGCACGAGCCGTGGCCCAGCCATGCAAGAGATTGAGGCTTCACCGGGTAGCGAGAGAGGCGGCAAACCCCGCTGCTTGTCGGAGGCGGCGTTCTCAGATGGAGAGGCAGCGGGACCTCAGCTTCAGCGCATCCACTGTCGTTCGTCGGAGCCCGTGTGTGCTTTGTGCCCTTATCTGAAAGCTCGACCTCCGTTTCCTTCTGTTTTGACCGCCCCCGTCGAGTAATTATAGCCTCATGGCGTCCTCGACTGGATATAGATCGAGTGGGCACTGATGCTGATGTGGTTCCTCCTGATCATGAACCATTCACATCGAAGCCAATACGGTCCGAGGAGATGTGCTGAGATACAAAGCCGCATACGTCGACGGGGAAGCACCGCGAAGGCGTGGTCAGGATGCCAGCGGCCCCATTGCGCGCACGACACGTGGAACGTCAAGGTTGGCTTTGGCGCTTGGACAGGGAGCAAAGACTGACGTGGCATCACGCCTTCAGTTTCTGAAGTTCAGAAGGAGAAACCTGCGAGAATGGGTATGAGGTGATCAGCAGTGCAACGTGCGACTGTTCTTTGACTGTGGCTGAGTATACCAGTTGTACACACCAATACCCTTGCTAACACGATAATGTCCGAGCGGGTGCGACCCACGATGATTGCCAGCCCTGCTGGTCTGCGAGCCACCATTCGCCCTTCAGCGCTGCCAAAAGGGAGAGCCAAGGTCATGGGGGTGACGACGCAGGAGCAAGAGCCCTTCTGGGCCGGGTGGACGCACCAGTTCGCGCAGACGGCGCCCGGCGTGCGCATCCACTACGTGGACGTCGGTCCGCGCGACGCGCCGCCCGTGGTGCTCGTGCACGGCTGGCCGGATCTCTGGTTTGGCTGACGCGTACGTCGCTCGCGTCTGCGATCTGCCAAGTCCATGTGCTGGTGATGCTAACTTGTGTGTGTGTGTGTGTGTGTGTGTGTGTGTGTGTGTTGGTGCGCTCGAGCAGCACCAGATCCGCGCGCTGTCGCCCAAGTACCGGCTGATCGTGCCCGGTACGATGGAGGAGCTGACCGGTGGTCATGACGTCGGGTCTAACGCGATGC
>JAADYB010000271.1:0-27497 GCA_023338075.1 Phytopythium litorale
GACAGTCCGCCGAAGCTATCGAGGTAGATAAAGAAGATATTTTGATCTTTGTTTCAGTATTAAATCTCGACTGGGATATTCGTAAAATGTAATTTTCTGATAGATTTCGAGATGACGTCGACGACGTCGACGCAAACGAGCCGTAACCCGAGCCGAGCCGTAACCCGAGCCGTAACCCGAGTGTAATTACCAATGTGGGCCACCCAACATCGAATTATGACGCTTGGCTTGACGTCCACCATAATTCATGGATAACACATCAACGTGGGCGAGTTCGACGATGGGGGAAGGTGTCCTCGGCCCGGCAACCCCTCGGGTGAGTATCGACGCGTTGGTCGTCGCCTCCTCCGCGGCCGACGAGGTCGTTGTCGACTCGGTCGAAGTCGTGACTTCGCACGCGTTTGATCCTTTAATTCGGACAATATCCAGCATATGATCGAAACTAAAGCCGTGTTCGTAATAATACACGGTGCGAATCGCATTGATATATATCAAAAGTAGGTCCGCTGGATGGCGAATACATCCGCCCTTCGATACAAGAGAGAAATCCCAGCCGCAATCACACTTCTCCGATTGATTGCCATCACCTCCACGAAGGTGTCCAACATGCATCGCATGGCCAACACCTCGGCCGACACCTTGGCACCCACCGCCAGGTCGGAACGCCACCGTATCGTCACCCATCATGCAACATCCCTTACTGTAATTACACCCGCCCACGCCGCTGCACGCAGGCACAGCGGCCGCGTCTACCGTCGACGCGGGGCGGGCCGGGTGGACGCCATGCGAACACGCAAATAACCTTAGAGCTCGACGACGTCGTTGCGGCGGTGCGCGGCGGACGCGCGCGGGTCGTTCGCGTAGTAGTTGGCGGCCGTGTGGCGGTTCACGTCGTACGTCTGCTGCGGCACCGCCTGCTGCTGGTACTCGCCCACCTGCTGCTGCTGCTGGTAGTTGCCCACCTCGACCTGCTCCTGCATGTGCGTGCCCGAGCGCAGCCGGATCTCGTCGCCGTTGTTGTCGTAGTCGTACGCCTGGTTGCCCTGCACGTACGGGTTGAGCGACTGCTGCGACTGCTGAGGCTGGAGACCGCCGACCTGGTGGGTCGCGTTCGTCAGCTGCCGGTCCTTGGCCTGCTGCGGCGTCTCGTCCTTGAAGTAGTCCTGCGCCGTCTGCTCCTCGTCGTCGAAGCGCGCCTCGCGCTGCAGCTGGTACTTCTTCCAGAACATGTAGAGCGACCGGATCATGAGCAGCACGAGCGCGAACAGGTTGAGCCCGACGATCGCGAGCGAGATGCCGTTCTGCAGCTCCGTCGGGAACCCGTCGCTGGCCGCCGCGCTGATCAGGAAGAACGTCAGCACGAGCACGGCGATCTTCATGATCGACACGAAGCTCGTGGCCGTCTGGACGAACTTGGAGTGGTGCGGCGCCTGGATCTCCAAGTAGAAGAAGAAGATCACGTTGATGCCGAGCACGATCGACACCTGGATCGTCGACGAGATGCCCACGAAGCCCGTCACCACGCCCGTCGCGAGCGCCACGAACATCTTGGCCGTGAAGAAGAAGCGGTTCTTGTACTTGTACTCCTCGTAGAACGGGCCGTAGCGCATGTTGACCGTCTTCTTCAGGTGCTGCACCGTGCCCACGTCCGCGATCTCCGCCTCGTGCTTCTTCACCACAACGTAGCCGTAGAGAATGATGCCGCATGCCAGACCGAGCAGCGCCACCATCGCGAGGATGCACTTGGGGTCCGTCGGGTCGTCGTTCTTGAACGAATAGTAGATCTGGTACGTGCCCGTGACGCCGATCGTGTACTGTGACAGGATAGCCACCAGGATCTCCAGGCCAATCATCTTGTCGAAGAACTTGGTTAGGAACTCTTCGCGCGGCATGAAGAAGCCCGCAACCACGTAGCCAATACCGAAGAGCGCCACGACGCCCGCCATGACGCAGATCACACCCGCCAGCGTCACGATGAACAGCATGCTCTCCTTGATCCCGATCTGGCGAGCGTACTTGGCGATACCCGTCAAACTCGACGACGACGAGCTGCCAGAGCTGCCCGAGTCGCTCGAAAGCCGACGGCGCGTGCTTGACTCAGAGCTGCTGCTGCTGCTGCTGCTGCTGCTGCTTTCCTCGCTGCCGCTGCCGCTCGACGATCCATCGTCCTCCTCGTCCTCGTCGAACTTGCCGAACGGCAGGAACATAAAGTTCGCCGGCGCCATTTGCTTGCCGAAGAGCGACAGAGCCGACGACTTGCCGTCCAGGTCCAGCTGGTTGATGAAGACAGCGAACTGGCACAGCTCCACCGTCGTGACAGCGGCGTTCGCACCAGCCATCGCGACAGACGCCGTCGCCGTGCTCGTCGTACCGGCGACCGTACTCGCGATGGCCGCAATGCTGCTCACCACGACCGTCACGCCAGCAATACTCTTGGACGTCGTCGCCACGACCGTGCCGGAGGTCGTCGTGTTATCCTTTGTGATAACGCCGTCTGCTTCGTCTTGCTCGCGCTGCTGCTTCTTCTCGGCGTCAGTAGCGTTGCTGCTGCTGACAAGCATGGCCGAGCACGTGCACGAAGAGAACGAGGACTCCGACGAGTACGAGCACTGCTCGTCGCTCGTCATCGTCGAGTTCGACAGGAACGTGCTCACCGTGCTCGAGCGCTCTTCCAGAGCCGCGATGATCGTCGAGTTCATGAACGAGTCGAGCTCGAGACCATCGTAGACCGAGGACGCCAGGCCGTTGTCCGCGCCGTACACCCACGCGCTGTTCGTGCAGGCAGGGAAGGAGCAGATCGAGACACACGTCGAGCCGGAAGTCGAGCCGACGCTGCCGCTGTAAATGACGCAGCTGCTCGCCGCCACGGCCGAGTCAACATCCAGGCTCGAGCCGCCGCACGTCAAGCCGAACGTGTCCCACTGCGAGTAGAACGTCGAGTCGCACGTCATGACGTCGTCATCCGACGTGGACGTCGAGGACGACCCGGCCGAGCTGCCGACGCTCCCCGACCCGGTGGAGGACGACGTAGTGGTCGTGCCGGGCGAGGGCGTGGTGGTACCAGTGGACGACGAGCCAGTAGTCGACGGCGAAGTCGTGGTCGTGGTCGTACCGGTCGTAGAGCCCGCGGAGACGGTGCCCGTCGTCGTGGTCGTTTGAAGACGACGGGTGGTGCCCGCCGAGTCGGAGGAGCCCGTGGCCGATCCTGTGGACGAACCGGGCGTCGTGGGCGTCGCCGTGGTCGTCGAGGGGGTCGCCGTGGTCGTCGAGGGCGTCGTCGTCGTCGTCGAGGGCGTCTTGGTCGTCGACGAGGGCGTCGCCGTGGTCGAAGACGGCGTCGTGCCGGTTGACGACGAGCCGGTGGCGACTCCGGCGCTGCCTGCCGAGCCACCGCCGACGCTGCCGGTCGACGCGCCGTCCGTGGAGCCCGTGGACACGCCGGAGGAGCCGTCGCTGTTGCCGACGTCCGTGCTGCTGGCGCCTGCGCTGCCGTCCATGGACGAGGAGGTGGAGCCCGAGCGGCTGCTCGAGTCGCTGCTGCTGCTGCTGCTGTCGCCGCTGCCGCTGCTCGAGACGACCTTGGTGATCGGGTCCGTCAGCGTCGACGTGGTCTGCGACTGCACCATGACGGGGCACGTCACAGCACCGGCGCTCACGCCGATGGCGTCCTGCGCGGCGGCCGCGAGGGCCGCCAGCACCAGCACGCCGCACACGCGCATGCTGTCGCTTGTAGGGCGGGTGGAGGGGGGTTAAGAGGGAGTGGGGGGCTGCTCGCGGGGCGTTAGGCGAGGCCGGGGACGAGTACGCTGACGCGCTGGGAGCGGCGGGGGGGGCAGGCGGCGCTCAGAACGTCGGGGCGACGCGCTTCCTCCTCCGCTTCCGCGTGCTTCCTGCTGTCAGGTCGGGCGATTCTTGGCGATTGACTGACCGACCGACTGCATTGTGTGCCGCGGGACAAGAAGAAGAAGAAAGGCGCCAGTTTCGACAGCGATTGAGTATGGCAGGTGCTGGAGGGGAAACCCTCTTGAAGTCGATGCATCGGGGCGATTTGATTGGTGGATGGAGGAGGCTCTATCCCCTTTTCCCGCACGTGAGGTCCTGCGAGAATGGATATGGCGAAGGTGGGCGGACGCCGGCCCGACTCACGCGCCGCGGAAAACGACCTTCTAGAATCGATACACGATGCAGCGACGACGGACCACTGTATGTAACGCAGAAACGAAGCGTCCACAGATTTTTTGGGGAACGCAGTTTTGTCCAATCGTCACGCGTTTGCCCTTTCGGGATGATGTGACCCGCCGCGTTCTTCAAAAGCGTCGATGGATGCGGATGGCATCACGGCGGCCTTCAATTCTACATGGTACAAGCAAGTGCCGACTCGCCCGCGGCGCCTTTCATCCCCGCCCGCCCACGGAAGAACCGCTTGCGTGTGCAGGACACGCTGCGCCATGGTGGCCGACCGATCCCCACCAGACTGGCGGTCTGTCGCACGTGCTGGCGATGGCGTCGGCACTCCGCCATGCGACGCCCAACACACGTGCTTGCCACCTGTTTGCTGTAAATACAAAAGAACCCACGCGCAGATATGTAATTTCCGAGCATATCCTTCGTCGAAGGATCAGATCTGGCAGGTTCCGCTGAGAGATCCCCCAAGGTTGACCGTCCTCTCGTTGTTCGACGAGTATGGAGGAGGCGGCGGTCGGTGGTGAGGGCGGCGGCCCGGCGGCGGCGGCGGCGCGCAACAACGTGGTGGTCAAGGTGGGCATGGTGGGCGACGCGCAGGTGGGCAAGACGAGCCTGATGGTCAAGTACGTGGAGGGCAAGTTCGACGAGGACTACATCCACACGCTGGGCGTCAACTTCATGGAGAAGACCATCGCGCTGCGCAACACGGAGATCACGTTCAGCATCTGGGACCTGGGCGGCCACCGCGAGTTCATCAGCATGCTGCCGCTCGTGTGCAACGACGCCGTCGCCATCCTCTTCATGTTCGACCTCTCGCGCAAGGCGACGCTCACGAGCATCAAGGAGTGGTATCGCCAGGTGCGCTCCATCAACAAGGTGCGTGCATGCGCTCGGTTGGTTGACTGGCGGACGGCTGGGGAGGCCGCGAGCATGCGGCGGCGACGGCGGCGGCGGCGGCTGAGCCTGGCGATGTGTGTTGTGTGACGTACGGCAGAACGCGTTCCCGTTCCTGATCGGCATGAAGTACGACCAGTTCGCCAACTTCCCGCTCGAGGAGCAGGAGGACATGACCAAGCAGGCGCGCAAGTTCGCCAAGGCCATGAAGGCGCCGCTGATCTTCACGTCCGCGTCGCACTCGATCAACGTGCAGAAGGTCTTCAAGGTCGTGCTCAGCAAGGTCTTCGACCTCAAGTGCACCGTCCCCATGATCGAGCGCGTCGGCGACCCCATCCTGCAGTATTAGCGCCGCCGCTTCCCGTCTCAATCCCCCATGACGATGATGATGATGATAATGGCGACGATGATGGCTGCGTGGTGTATTTGTTCCTCGCGTCAAGGCGCGGCGGGTCGGTATCTACGGCCCGCAGCAGCGCCGCTGTCCGTCCATCCACACTCACTCGCGCGCGGGCAGGACGCCGGCGAACTCGTCCAGCCCGAGCGCCAGGTTGATGTTCTGCACGGCCTGGGTCGCCGCACCCTTGAGCAGGTTGTCGATGGCCGCCACGACCACGACGCGGCCCGTCTCGGGGTCCACCTGGAAGCCGCCGACCTCGACGTGCGGGTGGAAGGCCACGTCCTTGACGAGCGGCACGCCGTCCTTGACCTTGACCAGGCGCTCGCCGGCGTAGAAGGCCTCGTACAGCTCCTTGAGCTGCGCCGGCGTCACGCTGCCGTCCCGGAGCTGCGCCGAGACCGTCAGGTGGATGCCCTGGAAGAACGGACCGACGTGCGGCATGAACCGGATCGGCGTGCCCAGCTGGTGGCTCACCTCGTGCTCGTGGATGTGCGCCACCGACTTGTACGCCAGGATGTTGTTCTCCAGCACCGCCGGGTCGTTCGCGGCCGACGGCGACGTGCCCGCGCCGCTGTAGCCCGACACGCCGAACACGTGCGGCGGGATCGCCTCGTCGATCAGCGCGCCGCTCACGCCGGGCTTCTTGCCGAGCAGCGGCAGCAGCGCCAGCTGCGCACCCGTGGCGTAGCAGCCAGGGTTCGAGATGTGCGAGGCGCCCGCGAGCTTGGCCCGCGCACCCGGCGCCTCGGCCAGCCCGTAGGTCCACGCCGGGTTGAACCGCTGGTCGGCGCTCAGGTCGAGCACGAGCTTGTCCTTGCGCTTGAGTCCGTCCAGCACGTTGGCGTACTTCTCGCAGTGGCCGTTGGGCAGCGCGAGCACCCAGACGTCGACGCTGTCGGCCAGCGGCGACGCCGGGATGTCATCCAGCCCGAGGTCGATGAACTCGAGGTCCTCCGAGATGCCCGCGAGCTTGACGTGGCGCTCCGTCGGCTTGGCCGGCCGGTTCGTGTGCGGGTTGAGCGGCGGCGCGCTCGCGATCTCGATCACCTTCTTCTTGCCCACGAGCGCGCGCGAGCTGGCGCACACGAGCTCCAGGTTCGGGTGCTGCCCGACGGCGCGGATGACCTCGCGGCCGGCGTACCCGCGCGCGCCGATGAGCCCGACCTTCCAGCGCTTGTCGGCACCGCCGGCCACGTTGATGGCCGCCGCGCTGACCGCCGCGCTCTGCTCGCCCTTGATGCAGACGGTGCCGGCGCTGCAGCTGCTGAGGATCTCGCGGGAGAGCGCGGAGGCCGACGTGAGCGCGACCGACGAGGTGGACGGCAGGCCGCGCAGCAGCGCGTTGATCTCGTTGAGCTTGAGCAGCGTGCCCTGGCGACCCGTGTAGTCGCGCGCGGCCATGCGCTCGTAGTCGCGCGCCATGTCGATCTGCTTGAGCTTGGTGCCGTCGTCCTCGATCCAGCCGCCCTTGGCGTTGATGAAGACGGTCTTGTACGGCTGCAGGTTGAGCGCGAGCTGGCGCGCGGCCACGTCGGCGTTCACGTTGAGCGTCTGGCCGCCCAGGCTCTCGCCCAGGCACGAGAGCACGGGGATCTGGCCCCGGTCGATGGCGGCGTTGACGGCGTCGCCGTTGATGCTCGTGACCTCGCCCACGAAGCCGTAGACGTCCTTGTCCTTGAAAGTGGCCTCGAAGACGCCGCTGGTGATGGGGCGTGCGTCCACGCCGGCCGCCACGAGCGCGTCCACGATCTTGCGGTTGGCCTGAAGGAAGATCTTCTTGGCGATCGCGAGCGTCTCCTGGTCCGTCACGCGGTTGCCGCCGACGTACTGCGGCTCGACACCCTGCTTGGCCAGCTCGGCGTTCATCTGCGGGCCGGCGCCGTGCACGAGGATGGGGAACAGTCCGGCCTGCTTGAGGAAGTGCAGCGAGCGCACGAGCGAGTCGAGCTCGTGCTCGATCACCTCACCGCCGATCTTGATGACAGTCGTGCGCGTCACGCCGGGCGTGCCGTACACGTCCACGTACTCCTGGATGTCGCGCTCGGAGCGCACGATGCGCATGAGCTCCGTGGCCACCTCGAGCGTGCTGGCGGGCGCCGACGGCCGCGCGAAGCTCGCGGACGAGAACCCGCAGCGCGCCAGGGGCAGCGCCGCCGACACGGCCTTGGTCTGCTGTCGCAGCTGCGCGGCCGCGGCGCGCACGACCTGGCGGCGCACCGGCAGGCACGCGAGTCGCTGCAGCATCGTGGGCTGGTCGGGCGGGCGGTGGCAGGAGGCGGCGGGCGGGGCTTGCGCGGAGACCGGCGGGCGGGCTTGCTCCTTGCTGGTCCGCTGCAAGTTGCAAGATCCGCGAGCGAGCGGCTCAAGGGACGGGGTACGGCTGTGAGCCGCAACGCACTTGGGGTACGCGGGGGTACGCTGTGTCCCGTAAGTACGCAAAAAGCGCGCGTGTGGTCCCGAACCTAGGTCTTGATTGCTCAATCGCGTGACGTCATTGGGGAAACGCTGGCCACCACTGGTTTTAAAGTACGCAGACGTGGCGAGCGATGGGTGGCGTGCGCACTTTGCACCCGTCCGCAGCGCATCCCCTCACCCGTTTCGAAGCCCAACGACTGGCGGAGGCGCCGTCTTGGGGCCTCGAGCCGGACACCTCGCGCGTCGAAAAAAGTTCTCCTGGCTCCGGCGGAGCCGACGGGGATCGGCACCTGCAACCTGCTCGCTCTGTGTGCACGTCAAGCCCGTCGCCGATCAGCTGATCGCGGCGGAATTCCGAACACCGGCGCCGCAAGCCAGACGCTCGTCCGGTGTGGTGGGAATAAAGCGAAAGCCGCGCTTTCGTTCGAATGAAAACCGTCGCAATCCTTCCGGATTTCCGCCAAGATAAGATTCCTCTGACGCGCAGTATGGCGCGAAACCGCCGTTGCAGCGTTAAACACACCGATTGCGACAAAAAACGCAAAACAGCGGCTGCCACAGCGGAACGTTGGCGCTTCAACACACAATTCCGATTTTCGCTAAAAAAAACGTCGAAATGCCACCTTCCACACTCGATACGTATCTTTTCTAACTCGCACCGCTGTCCCGCCTTCCGCACAAATCACCTGTATAACTGAATATCCACACTCCAGAGGGGGGGGGTCTCAGAGCTCCTCAGCCATGATCGGATCCTCATCCCGCCCCACGATCCCCACGCCGCCCACCATGGGCATTCATTCGGCCGCCGCCGCCTGTCCCGACCGCTCACTTTCCAACTGGAGGCGCCGAGCAGAAGAAGAAGCCGCCGGTCCCGGTCTTCGGCCTTCCGCCCCGGCCTCCGCCCTCCGATCCAGCTGCACACGCCGCCCGACGCTTGAAGCCCGAAGCCCGCGCCGAGATGCTCCGCCTGTCCAGCTCGGTGAAGCGCCGCGTGCCGCTGCACAAGGCGAGCGGCAGCCGTCTGATGGTGCCCGCGCGCACCAAGGTGGACCGCCGCAACGCGCCGCGCTTCGAGACGCCCGCCGTGCTCGAGTTCGAGGACGGCTCGCGCTTCCACGGGTACTCGTTCGGCGCCAACCAGTCGACGGCCGGCGAGGTCGTCTTCACCACGGGCATGGTCGGCTACCCGGAGGCGCTGACGGACCCGTCGTTCAAGGGCCAGATCCTCAACATGACGTTTCCCATGATCGGCAACTACGGCGTGCCCTGCACCAAGACGCTGGACGAGCACGGACTCAACAAGTTCATCGAGTCGGACCGGATCCACGCCGCCGGCATGATCGTGCAAGACTACTCTAGCCACCACAGCCACTGGAACGCCGCGTCGTCGCTCAGCGAGTGGCTCGAGCGCGAGGGCATCCCGGCCATCGCCGGCGTCGACACGCGCGCCATCACCAAGAAGATCCGCGCGCACGGCGCCATGTCAGGCCGCATCATCGTCGAAGGCACCGAGACGCCCGCGTTCATTGACCCGAACGAGGAGAACCTGGCCGCGCTCGTGTCCACCAAGGAGGTCAAGGTCTTTGGCAAGGGCAACCCGCTCAAGATCCTTGCGATCGACTGCGGCATCAAGTACAACATCATCCGGTCGCTCGTGCAGCGCGGCGCCGAGGTGAAGCTCGTGCCGTGGAACCACGACATCGCCTCGGAGGCCGCGTGGTACGACGGCCTCTTCCTCTCGAACGGTCCGGGCGACCCGGCCATCATGAAGGAGACGACGGAGCAGCTGGCGCGCGCCATGGCCGCGCAGGGCGACAACGTCAAGCCCATCTTCGGCATCTGCCTGGGCAACCAGCTGCTTGGCCGCGCCGCCGGTGCCGCGACGTACAAGCTGCCGTTCGGCAACCGCGGACAGAACCAGCCCGTGAACAACCTCAAGACGGGCCAGTGCTACATCACGGCGCAGAACCACGGGTACGCGCTGGACGGCAAGACGCTGCCGTCCGAGTGGGAGGAGCTGTTCGTGAACCTCAACGACGGCACGAACGAGGGCATCATCCACAAGAGCAAGCCGTACTTCACGGCGCAGTTCCACCCGGAGCACTGCGGCGGCCCGACGGACACGGAGTTCCTCTTCGACGTGTTCCTTGACGCCGTGCGCCGAAAGGAGAAGGGCCCGATCACGAGCCTCGTGCAGCGTCCCGAGATCGCCCGCCCTAAGGTCAAGAAGGTGCTGGTGCTCGGCTCGGGCGGTCTGTCGATCGGCCAGGCCGGCGAGTTCGACTACTCTGGCTCGCAGGCCATCAAGGCGCTCAAGGAGGAGGGCGTCGAGACGATCCTGATCAACCCGAACATCGCGTCCGTGCAGACCAACATTGACCGCTCGAGCGAGGCGCAGGCTAGCAACGTGTACTACCTGCCGGTGAACACGGAGTTCGTGGAGCAGGTGATCAAGCGCGAGCGTCCGGACGGCATCCTCATCTCGATGGGCGGCCAGACGGCGCTCAACTGCGGTGTCGAGCTGCACGAGAGGGGGATTCTCGAGAAGTACGGCGTGCAGGTCATGGGCACGCAGATCGACGTGGTGAACGCGACGGAGGACCGCGAGATCTTCAACGAGAAGCTGATGGAGATCGGCGAGAAGATCGCCACGAGCTTCGCCGTCAACACGGTGGACGACGCCGTCAAGGCGGCCCACGAGATCGGCTTCCCGGTCATGATCCGCTCGGCGTTCGCGCTCGGCGGTCTGGGCTCGGGCATCTGCGAGGACGAGGCGGAGCTGCGCGCGATGGCCAAGAAGGCGTTCTCTGGCTCGCCGCAGATCCTGGTCGAGCGGTCGATGAAGGGGTGGAAGGAGGTCGAGTACGAGGTGGTGCGCGACTCTGCCAACAACTGCATCACGGTCTGCAACATGGAGAACTTCGACCCGCTGGGCATCCACACGGGCGAGTCGATCGTCGTGGCGCCGTCGCAGACGCTGTCCAACCGCGAGTACCACATGCTCCGCGAGACGGCGCTCAAGGTGGTGCGCCACCTGGGCATCGTGGGCGAGTGCAACATCCAGTACGCGCTCAACCCGCACTCGGAGGAGTACTGCATCATCGAGGTGAACGCGCGTCTGTCGCGCTCGAGTGCGCTGGCGTCCAAGGCCACGGGCTACCCGCTGGCGTTCGTGGCGGCCAAGCTCGCGCTCGGCATCAACCTGCCGGAGCTCAAGAACTCGGTGACCAAGTCGACCACGGCGTGCTTCGAGCCGTCGCTCGACTACTGCGTGACCAAGATCCCTCGTTGGGACCTGGCCAAGTTCGAGAACGTGAGCACGGAGATCGGCTCGTCCATGAAGTCGGTCGGCGAGGTCATGTCGATCGCGCGCACATTCGAGGAGGGTATCCAGAAGGCGCTGCGCATGGTGGAGCCTGCTATCGAGGGCTTCGAGCCGCGCAGCGGCGTGCCGGAGACCCGCGAGGAGTTGCTGGCCGCGCTCGCCAAGCCCACGGACCGCCGCATCTACCAGATTGCGC
Organism: Phytopythium litorale; assembly: GCA_023338075.1. NCBI lineage: Eukaryota > Oomycota > Peronosporomycetes > Pythiales > Pythiaceae > Phytopythium > Phytopythium litorale. Next base: position 11,416 of record JAADYB010000271.1, read on the forward strand.
ACGCGCTCCGCCACGGCATCCTAACGATCGACGAGGTGCACGAGGCCACCAAGATCGACACGTGGTTCCTGTCGCGCCTGCAGGCGATCGCCGACTGCGACGAGAACCTGTCGGGCCGCGCGCTCGAATCGGTGTCGGCGGACGAGCTCACGGAGGCCAAGCGGCTCGGGTTCTCGGACCGCCAGCTCGGCCGCATGTTCTCGTGCACGGACGACGATGTTCGCGCGCAGCGCAAGGCGTTCGGGATCGAGCCGGCCGTCAAGCAGATCGACACGCTCGCGGCCGAGTACCCGGCGCAGACGAACTACCTGTACATGACGTACAACGGCTCGGAGCACGACGTGCCGGCGCAGACGCCCAACGACGGCGTCATGGTGCTGGGCAGCGGCGCGTACCGCATCGGCAGCTCGGTCGAGTTCGACTGGTGCGCCGTGAGCTGCATCCGCACGCTGCGCAAGCTGGGCTACCGCGCCGTGATGCTCAACTACAACCCGGAGACGGTGTCGACGGACTACGACGAGTGCGACCAGCTGTACTTCGAGGAGCTGTCGAAGGAGCGCGTGATGGACGTGTACGACCGCGAGGGCGTGCAGGGCGTGGTGGTGTCGGTGGGTGGACAGATCCCCAACAACCTGGCGCTGCCGCTGCACCAGGCCGGCGTCAAGGTGCTGGGCACGCACCCGACCATGATCGACAGCGCGGAGGACCGGTTCAAGTTCTCCAAGCTGATGGACCAGGCCGGCGTCAAGCAGCCCGAGTGGAAGGAGCTCACTAGCTACGAGGAGGCGCTCGAGTTCGCCGACCGCGTCGGCTACCCGTGCCTCGTCCGCCCCAGCTACGTGCTGAGCGGCGCCGCCATGAACGTGGCGTACACGCCGGAGGACCTGACGCGCGTGCTGGGCGAGGCCGCCGTGGTCTCGCAGGACCACCCGGTGGTCATCACCAAGTTCGTGGAGGGAGCGAAGGAGCTGGAGCTGGATGCCGTGGCCAAGGACGGCGTGGTGATCGCCGCGGCCATCTCGGAGCACGTGGAGAACGCCGGCGTGCACTCTGGCGACGCGACGCTCATCCTGCCGCCGGTGGAGGCGTCGTCGTACTACCAGAACCAGATCCGCAACAACGCCGAGAAGATCGCCAAGGCGCTCAATATTTCTGGTCCGTTCAACGCGCAGTTCCTGGCCAAGGGTGCCGACGTGAGCGTCATCGAGTGCAACCTGCGCGCGTCGCGGTCGTTCCCGTTCGTGTCCAAAACGACGGGCGCCGACTTCATCCGCGCGGCCACCAAGGTGATGGTGGGCGAGTCGACCAAGGGCGACAACCTGCCTGCGCTCCGCGGGCCGCAACGTCCCAAGGGCTTCGTGGGCATCAAGTCGCCCATGTTCTCGTACACGCGTCTGGGCGGCGCCGACCCGCTTCTGGGCGTCGAGATGGCGTCGACGGGCGAGGTGGCGTGCTTCGGCAAGAACCGCAGCGAGGCGTTCCTCAAGGCGCTCATCTCGTCCAACTTCAAGCTGCCGAAGGAGAACATCCTGCTGTCCATGCAGGACAAGTTCTCGGAGGACTTTGTGCACGCGGCGTACAAGATGCACGAGCTCGGCTACAAGCTCTTCACGACCGAGAAGACGCACGAGTTCCTCAAGAAGTACGACGTGCCGTCCACCAAGCTCGACTTCCCGGGCGACGACGCCAGCGAGCAGAACGTGCTCAACTACCTCAAGGACGGCAAGATCGACCTGGTCGTCAACCTGCCCAACAGCGAGAGCAAGCAGATCGAGAACAACTACCTCATCCGCCGCACGGCCGTCGACTTCTCCATCCCGCTGCTCACCAACATCAGCCTCGTCAAGCTCTTCGTCGAGGCCATGGCCGTGCACAAGAAGAAGCCGCTGCTCGGCCTGGACGCCGACAGCCTCTTCGACTACTACGAGCACGAGAACCGCCAGAAGAAGGCTTGGACCGACCCGCACGAGTTCCACTAAGCCTGCCGTTAGTCCGCCACTAGTCCACATTTATACGCCAACACGACGACTGTTGCCTTCCTCCTCCGCCTTTGACTTCCGTCTCGAACCTTCCGGCTTCACTCGTCAGTTCTGTAGCGCCGCCGGCGACAGCTCGCGCGCGTATTCGCGGCGCAGCCAGTCGCGCACGCCGCTCTCCAGCAGCCGCGCGAGGTGCTGGCGGCGCTCGTCCTCGTCCATGCCGTCCATGGCGCGCTGCTCGGTCGAGACGGTCTTGCCGCCGCGCAGCAGCCGCTCGTACTCGCGCGCGAAGGCGTCGCGCAGCGGCTCGGAGAGCAGCAGCCGCGCCTCGAAGTGCTGGCAGCGCGTGTAGTTGGCCACCACGTACGCGTCGGCGGCGTCGAAGGCCGCATCGGACCACTTGCCGCTGCGCGGGCCGAGCACCAGCGCGTCCGCGGCCGCCGCGGGCTGCTCGAGCCGCGCGAACGCGAGCGCCTGCTGCTTGATAGCCGCGCCGCGCGCCGAGCTGAGCCCGAAGAAGACGCGCGCGGACGACGGGTGCGCGTGCGTGGGCCGCGCGCCGAAGCGCCGCCAGGCCGCGAAGGACACGATGCCGTTGAGCTGCGCCAGCTGGAACATGCCGGCGTTGTGGTGCCGCCCCGCGCGGAACATGCGCAGGAAGGCCTCGACGCCCACGAGCCACTCGACATCGCGGCCGCCGCTCGACGCGTGCACGTCGGCCAGTGCGGCGTCCACGGCCGCGCCCACGGCCAGCACGTCGGCGCTCGCGAACTGCGATGTGTTCACGGCCCCCCAGTGCCGCACGCGCGCGCGCTCGTCCAGCACCGCCACGCCCGTGCTGCCCGTGTTGATGTCCAGTCCCAGCACGCGCAGCGGCGGGGACGCGCGCACGAGCGCCGCCAGTGCCGCCGACGGGTCGCAGGCCGCCAGCGCCGCGCCGATGCGCGCCGAGTTGCGCCGGATCGCGCGCGCTGGCACGTCCGCCGCCGGCTTCATGCTCGATTTGCTGCTTGGCTGGGTGTCAAAGGTGTTAGAGTCCGTAGGAAGTGGTGCATATCCTGGTGACTGTGAGCGTGCGACATGGGAGACAATGTCTAGACAACTCATTTGTTACGGACCTCTGAGCGGCGACTTTAATGCGTGTGCCTAGCGCTTGCCCTTGGCCTTCCGGCGGCTGGACGAGGACGCGGACTGGCGAGGCTGCGGCTGGGGCGTGGCCGACGCCTGCGCCGTCTCGATCTGCAGCGTGCCGCCCTGTGGAGGAGCAAGAGACGTCAGACGGATTCGCTGCCGGTGCTCGGAAGCCATCGGCTCGCACCATGATCTCGTCCCGGTGCGCGCTCTGCTCGATCTTGCTCTGCGTGTCCAGGTAGAACATGAGGTCGCGGACCTGGAGACACACACGATGCGTTGCGCGGTCAGGCTGTGGGTAGTGATGAACGTTGCGTATGATGCACAGGCAGACGGACACGTACCTGTCCCTCCAGGTCGGCGACGCGCATGGAGGTGTCCTGCTCGACGCGCCGGTTCTCCTCCTCGAGCTGGTGCACGCGTTCCTTCCACTGCTTCTGGTTCTCGATCAGCGACTTGTTGAGTTCCCTGTCGTCACAACCCGCACCGCGTCAGCTTCACCACCACAGCAACATTACAGCGCAGCAAGACGCACCGGACAAAGCTGAGCTCCTCCTCGAGCTTCTTGGCCTTCTCTGCCAGCGTTGCGTTCGCCTTCTTCAGCTGCTTCTTCTCGTGCTCGAGGGTGGTCATGTGCTGGTGGCTCTCCGCCTCGTGCGCGCGAGAAAGCAGGCGCTCGTAGTAGAGTCGCTGCTCCTCCAGTTGGCTGGATGCACATACGAACTGCAACGTCAGTGACTGCCCCTCTTCGCCTCGCAGCAGGATGAGCCAACAAACCTCTTGAGCAAAAAGTTGTACTCGACGGCCAGCTTCTCCAGCTTGCGGTGCTCGCCCTCCTCCTCCTCCGCGCTCGTGGGCGGCGGGATGTGCGACCGCTCGCCGCTCGTGCTGTTCGGGTTGGGGAACTCGACGAACTTGCCGTCCTGCTTGTTCAGGATCAGCCGATGCACATACCCGTCGCCGGCGTAGTCCCACACCCGCTGGGTCTCCAGCTCGAGCGAGTACGTGTGCAGCGTCTCTTGGTAGTGCTGCTTGGCGTGCTCGCCCGAGTACCGGCCGCATCCAACGTGTCCGCAGATCAAGCAGATCCACAGGTGCTCCGCCGTGTGGCACACCTGCAAGTACACACACGTGAGCACGAGCCCAAGTCGCCAACAGCAGCATCCAACCACCGCTTACCTCGCACGCGGAGCCGATATCGCCGTGGCTGTAGCGGCACACGGGGCAACTTGAGCCCTCCCACCGGAAGAGGCAGTCGCAGTGGAACGTGTGGTTGCACAGCGTCGTGAGGATCCCCGAGGCCGACGCGTCCAGCCGGTCGAGACAGACGGCGCACGTCGGGATCTCCGTCATGCCCGGCGGCGGCAGCGGGAACAGCTTGCGGGCCTGCTGCTCGCTCGTCTCCTCGCTCGTCTGCTCGCTCGTCTGCTCGCTTGTTTGCTTGTCCTCGCCGGCACTTTCTCGACCGTCCGCGTACGCGACGGGGTCGAACTCGATGCTGCGCACGAACACGATCTTGCATCGCTCCTGCTCGATCGAGTTGAAGTACTTGCCGTTGTGTTCCTGCCGCCGTCCATCCGTCAGTCGTCAGTCGTCAGTCGCTACGGCCCGAGCATCCAAGCGACAGTGGCAGTATGCACCAGGAAGAACTGGTCTGCGCGGTCCTGCGACGAGAACTGCATGAGCGCCATGCAGTTGCCGCGCTCGGGGTCCTTGAGGATGCGCACGAGCGAGATGTCGGCCAGGAAGCTCGCGAGGAACTCGAGGATCTCCACCGGCGGCATGTGCGCGGGCACCGACACCAGGCACACGAGCGTGTTGCGCGCTGGCGGCAGCTCCTGCTGCGCGCCGCGACCGCCCGGCGCGTACGGCAGGCTGTCCGGCCGGTAGAAGCGCAGGCGGCCCGTCGTCACGCGCACCTGCGGGTTGCCCGTCAGGAAGCTCGCGTCCCGGTCCTGGTCCAGCGCGCCGTCCACCAGCAGCTTGTCCTCCTCTTCTTCCTCCTCCTCCTTCTCCTCTTCCGCCTTGCCCTCGCCCGTCTCGCCCCCGTGCACGCGGATCTGGAACATGCTCCTGCCTGCCTTTCCTGGTCACCAAGGTCGGTCGTGTTGCCTTTCTCCGAGAGGAAACTCGCCGCATGACATCGGGTGTGGCATGATGTAAACCACATTAAATACATGCATGGTGTGGCGCACACTACTCAATGAGGCAGTGAATCCCCGTCGATGATGCGACATGTGTTGGATGCCGCCAGTCGGTGTCATGAAGGACAAGATGCGGGGCCAGTCGGTGGCAGCAGTGGGAATCCAACACAGTTCGCGCACCCACGCCGACCGTTTTACGCTACCGACAGTGTTCACTGTCCGTCCCGCACAAGATGCAAGTGCCAAATGCACACTCACTTTCGGTTTTGCCGCTGGGTTCAGTCAGGAGAAGAAAGAACGCGGAAAGCGGACGCCGAAGCCGACGGCGGACGGAGTGCGTGAGACCCAAGCGGAGCGCCAGCAGCAGCCACTGCGCCTTCTCCCAGCTCGAGGGATAGCGCGGGGCGTCAGCGACCATGTTCACCACGCAGCAGTACGTCTCAGGGCGGCGACAGAAGCGGATGGTTCTTGGAAGGAGTGAGGAGACGGGAAAGGACGGACGGACTGACCGGGGCCGAATGGCGCGCACAGGTACTTCTCGGAGCCCGTGCCGGGGCAGAACGCGCCAAACGTGGACGCCATCAAGCCGTACGTGTGTCTCTCTCACCTGGTCACTGTCTTGGGCGGCAGCGACGGGAAGCGACGCGGTGAGGAGTTGCTGACGCCTTTCTCGTTGATGGGGATGCCAACCAGTGAGAAGACAGCGTCGGGAGGATGCCGCGACCTGCCGTTCGGCATCCTGTTCGTGCTCAATGTTGCGGTGATTGTCGCCCTGATGGTGAGCTCGAGGACACTCCAGGAATCTTTCTCTTGGTTCATGTCTAATGCGATCTTGTGACTGTTCTCTCAGGTGATCTACGGCATTGACTCGCTGGACTCGTCGTCAGACTCGGACTCGTCGCGGCTTATGTCGGCGGACGACACCAAGGTTGTGATCGGCATCGCGCTGGGCATGGCGGTCGTTGCGGTCGTCCTCGCGCTCGCGATGGTCAAGTTGATCGTGGCGTACGCGCGCTGCATGATCCTCTTTGTGCTCTGGTTCAACGTCGGCATCTCGTTCGCGTTCGCCGCCTACGGATTCGCCATCGGGAACATCTTCGTCGGCGTGATCGGCCTGCTCATCGCGCTGCTGAACCTGTGCTATGCGCGTGCGGTGCAGCACCGCATCCCGTTCGCGGTCGCGAACCTTCGCGTTGCGGCCGCCGCCATCTCCAAGCACTGGTCGACGTACATCGTCTCGATCGCGTTCACGATCGTGCAGATTGTGTGGGTCGTCATTTGGGCCTTGGCGCTGCTCGGCGTGGCCAACAACCTGAAGAAGGACACGAGCTCCAGCTCCACGACGACCACCAACTCGGGGTCGTTCTACAAGGACTCGGCGGGGAACTACGTCGCGTACTTCTTCATGCTCCTGTCGTTTTACTGGGGCCTTCAGGTACGCCTCGGTTGCCGAAAGGTGTCATTGTGACGGCTATTAACTGACATGATGATTACTTATTGTAGGTTTACAAGAATATGGCGCACACGACGGTGGCGGGGACGGTCGCTACGTTCTGGTACAGCGCCGAGTCGAGTGGTGCCACTGGCGCCTCGTTGAAGCGCAGCTGCACCACGTCGTTTGGTTCGATCTGTCTCGGTTCGCTCATTGTGGCGGTCATTCAAGCACTGCGTTCGGTACGACCCGGACATCTATTGCCGCCCCGATGGCAAGCAGTATGGTTGGCATCATTCTCCTGCTGACTCTTTGACTCTTTGCAGCTCGCGGAGAGCAGCCGTCAGGATGGAAGCATCGTCGGGTGCTTTGCGGAGTGCATTCTTGGTTGCCTTCAGGCGATCGTCGAGTACTTCAACCGCTGGGCATATGTCTACGTCGGCATCTACGGGTAAGCACCCCGCTCGTGTCGGCCAGTGCTCTCCCAGATTCTTACAAAGCTGTCGATGGCATCGTGTGGTGACGCAGGTACAAGTTCACCCAAGCGGGTAAGGCCGTGTTCCAGCTGTTCCATCAGCGTGGATTCGATGCGATCATCAACGACGACCTTATCGGAAACGTCCTCGGCTTCGCTGCTCTCGGAGTCGGTAAGCGATCGCTAGCTACTGTTGGAGCACACGACTTTGAGACTAATCCATCTCCTCTTTTCATTGACGATCAGGCCTCATCTGTGCGGGTGCTGGCGCTCTGCTGGCTGAAGCTGCCGATGTCGTGACCTTCCAGAACAGTACTGGTAAGACATGCAGTGTTTGGATGCGGTGATTTGTGCTCCAAACCTGTGTGGTTTGCTGACTGCAATTGCCTCGCAGCTTTCATGGCCATTTTGGGCCTCGTGGTGGGCATCGGAGTCGCTGTCACGCCGCTGTCGGTCATTGACAGCTCTGTCGCCACCATCTTCGTCTGCTTCGCTGAGGTGAGCCTCTGTTTTTTGTTGATCATCAACGTGTTGTTGGTGGAATCCCCCATGCTCACTTGTCGTGCGCATTCTGTAGGACCCTGCGGCGTTCATGCAGTCGCACCCGGACCTGTACCAGCCGCTCGTGACGGAGTGGCACAACCTGTACCCGGAGATCATGGTGCAGGCCGGCTACTGGTACGCCTAGTTGCCTCCTGTCGGCCCGACTGCAAGCGCGCAGTCCCTGGCGCATACAGAGCGACCCGCGCGATCGAGAGAATATGGTGGTGCACGCGACTGCTCGCATAGCGAGATGACGAGAATGTCAGCACCGTGAGCCGACAACTCAGTCGTGGTGATCCCCGAGACCTGATAACACGAGTCGCGCCTTTGCATGTCACGCTTGACGCGGGTTGATCGATCTCATCTCCTGCTGAGTGTTGACATCCGTTTCAGCTTGGAGACCCGAAAAGGCGCCGATAACGTTCAGTAACGCGCGGCTTGCTTCGTGCGAGGGCGTCTCATGTGCCGCTCAACAGCCACGGCGCTGACAGGGTCCGCGAAACCTCCTCGTGACTGCATTTAGCCCGCTTGACGGCACTCGACGCCGAACCGCGTACGCCCCTCGTGACAAGTAATCTCTGCAATGCTTCGCTCATCGCCATGCCGGTGGGGATGGAGGTGTCGGCTGCGGCTGGGCGACTTCTCCGGCTTCGTGGTGCTAGTGCTGCTCGTCGCGACCGAAGTCTCCGCCACTGGCGGTCGGCCGCGGAGCACCCCGAAGGCTGCAGATGCTCCGCCGCCGAGTCTCGGATTCGAGGTCTTCCGCTACGTGCTCATCTTCTGGCTGGTGATGCTGTCGGCCATCTTCTCGGGCTTGACGCTCGGCTTCATGTCGCTCGACCACGTCGGCCTCGAAGTCACGATCGGTGCGGGCGAGCGACCCGGGGCGTCCAGCGAAGAGCGCGCCAAGGCCAGGGACGCGAGGCGCGTGATGCCCGTGCGCAAGGACGGCAACCTGCTGCTCACGACGCTCGTGCTCGGCACGGTGGCCGTGAACAGCCTACTCTCCATCCTCATGGCGGACCTCACGAGCGGACTCGTCGGCTTCCTCATCTCCACTGTCGTCATCGTGCTCTTTGGCGAGATCATCCCGCAGGCGCTGTGCTCTCGCCACGCGCTTGCGATTGGCGCGCAGCTCGTGCCGGTCGTGCGCGTGCTGTTGCTGGTCATGTACCCGGTGGCGAAGCCCTTGAGTCTGTCGCTCGACCTGCTCGTTGGCAAGGAAGTGGGCACCATCTTCTCGCGGCGGGAGCTCGTGCAACTGCTGGAGATCCACGCGCGACAGAAGATGCTCAGCGCCGATGAGGCGCACATCGTGCGCGGCGCCATGGGCTACAAGCGCAAGCCCGTGACATCGGTGATGGTGCCGCGCGCCAAGATCTTCTCGCTTCCGATATCCTCTTGATGTGTGAACCTGTCTGTGCATTGCTTCATGTCTTGCGTCCGATGGTACTCGTGGAGTCTCCTTGACGCTTCTGACTGTGGACTGCCGATCGGGACCGACACGCTAGCGCGCGCCTGAGCGTCGACCTACTCAAGCAGATCTACAGCCGCGGGTTCAGCCGCATTCCCGTGTGGGACAAGGACGAGAACGACGTGATCGGCATCGTGTTCGCCAAGGACATCGTGTACGTTGACCCGAAGGCCCAAGTCCCGCTGCGCGAGTTTGCGCACGTGTTCGCCCGCGCGGCGCACCGCATCTGGGCCGACTCGACGCTCGGCGAGGCGCTCAAGTTCTTCAAGAGCGGCAGCAACCATATGGCGCTCGTCTACGACGTCAATAACACTGGACAGGTGAGTCGGCTCGAGCCTTGGAACCTCGTAGCAGAGATGCGTTGGACATTTACTCATCGTGGTGTTTGGTGGTTGATTCGACAGGGAGACCCGTTCTACGAGCTCAAGGGGCTCGTGACGCTCGAGGATGTGGTCGAGGAGATCCTGCAGACGACGCTCGCGGACGAAAACGACTCGCCGCGCGGCGCCACGGACCGCCTGCAGCTCGCGCAGCGCATGACACTCGACTACGGTGCGTCCTCTCTCATTTCAATGTGTGTGGCGGATGGTGGATGACTGAGGCTGGTAATTGGTGTTGTCGGACGCAGTGTGACGGGACGTGAAGCCTCCTCCTATCTATCACTCGCACCGAGTGCATTGCTCATTGAGACTGGCGTGGACTGCACAACACGGATCGCCACCACGGACGAACATCTCATTCTCGTTTCACATTCGAGACTATTGCAATCCATGTGTTGGACCACGCCAAGCATCAACGCTGCACTCGTGCTGGGGTCTGTGAGGCTACAGGGGACACCCACACGGCTGTGATAACCAGCGGCGCGTCTCCACCTCGAGGTGGGTCGCCATGACCACCAGGAGAGGCCGTCAATGCTCCGAGCATACCTGTCAGATCGCACAAGTCGACGCGTTCTCCCCCCAATGGCTCCAAAGACGCAGACCGTATGGCTACATATTATGTACCACGTTGAAGGTCCTCAAAACGGTACCATTTTGCCTATCGTACCACAAATCAGGCACCTTTTCTCTGCGAGAACCGAAGCAGACACCAAAGTCGAGCAACGCCAAGAAGGACAAGAAGCCGCCGCACCGGAAGACAAGCGCCGGCACCTCCCTCACTCCCTCTCCCCGCGTCCAAACATGCGGGCGGCCGACGCGAGCATGCGGCGGTCGTTCGCCGACTTCCAGACCACTTCCAGGCTCCATACGCGCTCTCCTGGCGGCCGGAGCGCCGCGGCGGACGAGGCCGAGAGCGGAGGCAAAAGTGGAGGCGGCGACCGGCGGAGAAGCGCGTCGGCGACGCCCCAGCGGCCCGCCGGACGCGTCAAGGTGCTGTGGGAGGACCCTAGTGCGCCGAGCCGCTCGCGGTCCGCCGGGAGAAGTAGCACCGGCAGGAAGGCGGCCAAGAAGCAGAGCGACAAGCGCTCACCCAGCGACCGTAAGCAAAAGCAAGCGGCGCTCCCGCAGGCGGTGCGCACGCTCGTCCAGCGAGTGGTTGAGTGGGACACCAGGCTCAAGGCGGTTGCGTAGGTGGTGCGCTCACTTGATGTCCATCCTGGTGCGACTCGCTGACGGATTCTCCTTCCAGGGAGCTCGATGAGGACGCGATCGCCCTGCAGACGGCGTTCCGCGCGGCGTGCGGCGACCTGCTGGTGTCGCACTCAGAGGCCGCCAAGCAATTGGTAACCAGCAGCTGCTTCTCTACGTCATGTGGAGGAACTAATGCGAGCGGCCCGTCACTCGTGGCGGCCTCAGGACGTGGATCGGCGGCTGTGGCAGAACTGGTACCGCAACCTTGAGCGTGTCCAGCGCCTGAAAGACCCAGCCGCGCGCTCGGTGCTGGACGAGTGCTCGCGCTCCTATCTGGAGCTTGTGTCCCGACTCGAGATCAAGGGCAAGAACGCGAATGCAACGACAGAGACGCGCGAGGCTGTCCAGTTCTCGCTGCAGCACTCTCTGGTCGCGCTCGGAGATGTCGAGAGGTACAAGCAGCAGCACCTCGCTGGGAAGTTGGACCCAGCGACGAGCGCAGACGCGTGGGCGGACGCGATGAAGTTCTACCAACGAGCCCGTGCGATCGCGCCGGGCAACGGGAAAGCGTACAACCAGCTCGCGTTGGTGGCTGCGCGCAACAAGAAGTTCCTCGATGCCGCGTACCTGTATGCGCGCAGCCTTGGCTGCCAGCACCCATTCCCATCCCGGGAGAACCTCATTCAGTCGTTGAAGCAGGGGGCATCGATGTCTCCGTTGACGATCACGTTTCCGCAATCCAGTGGCCGGGAGGTCGGCGTGCGTGTCGTGGGGATCTTGAGTAAGCTGCATGCGGTTGTGTCGCGCAGTGCTGATCTCCAGTCGTGGCGAGAGAGCTTGGCGACAGTACAAGCGGGAATGCGAGCGCTCTTGAGTGTTGAGGACCTTCTGAACGACAAGGAGTACCGCGATCAAGTGGCGACTGCACTCGTGCAGATTTTCGTCGTGAACCTGCTCCTCGTTCACAACGCCCAGGTACTGTGCGTTGATGTGTCTGGTTGGGCTGGGCATTCACTCCAGCAACTGAGGCAACTGTTGTCTCGTAGAGCGGTGGGAATCCGAGCGCCGTTGCCCAGAACAAGCTCGACTTCGACGCGAGCGGCCTGGCTGAACTGTGTGCTCTTGACCTGCTGTTCACGATCGGCGCGTCGATTCTGCAGCAGCTCACCGCCTTCATTCGAGCGACTAGCGACTATCGCCAGTTGCAGAGTGTGGGCAACGCTCTTCTGCCCGGCACCAACGCGCTGTTGCAGTGGCTCCACCTCCAAGACTGGCCGAAAGGGACGCGATCCGACGCAGCCGACTTGTTCTACACGAGCTGCACTGCGTTCCACTTCGCACTCCCCTCGAGTTCGTCCGCCGTGTACTTACTGGGACTGTCGCCGGGACGTGATCAAGAGCTGCCCGAGGACCTCGAGGCGAAAGGTTTTTTGCCGCTGGACAACGCGCGAGAGCGCTACTCGGAAGTGTTTCCAGCTTCTCCAGAGCAATCGCCGTCGTTTAGAAACATCAAGGGACGGAGTCCCAGAGGCCGCTCAGCGTCGCCATCGTCAGTCGGCAAGAAGGAGTTCGAAGTGCGCATGGCGCGCGCAGTCGGTCTGTGCAAACTGCTCGTTCTTACGAGGAGCGGTGGTCGATTGGACAAGCCATCACGAACTGGCGCAACGACGCGAACGAAGCCGGCCAGGATCGATCGTCTGTGCCTCCAATGCTCCAACTCCAGCACGTTTGATGGCGGGGTGTGCGAGTTCTGCGGGTTTGAGGACGACACGTTTGAGACGTCGGCCGACAGCGAAGAGGACGGAGATGACGAGATCGTGTTGACCGCGCAGTACCTTCGTGACGTGGATCTCGCGAATGAACTGAGTGCAGGTCGTCATGACTCGCTCTACGGATCCTCCAGCTCGCAAGTTTTTGGACTCTACTCCAGCGAGGTAACTGGAGGGCAACAAGCGTCGTCACCGCCGGATCCATCGAGTTTCGCGGCGGTGATGGCGATCGGGTCGCAGTACTCCGAGTTCCAGAGCGGGTTCCAACCGCATCGGGCTTCGTCGTCGCAGGCTCGCAGCAAGTGCCTCATCGTGCTCGACGCGCCGAATATCGCAATGCGGCATGGCATGAGCCAACAACAGTTCTCAAGTCAGGGCGTCCGGCTGGCGGTGGACTACTTCCGAGCGCTGGGCCACCGCGTGGTCGCGTTTATTCCTGACTATATGCTCAAAGACGAGAAGGAGCAGCTCGCAGCGCGTCGGAGCCAGCCACGTAGCGCCAACCTGACGCTCGACAACAACAGCCCCAATGTGTGCAAGATCCCGGACGATATCGCGATGCTGCGCGCGATGGTGCATGAAGGCGTGCTCGTCCCAACGCCGCCGCAGGACTACGACGACTCGTACTGCATCCAGTACGCGGGGCTGCACAACGGGTGCGTCGTCACCAACGACCTGTTCCGCGACCACGTACAGAACATGGAGGGACCTCGCGAGCGCAAGGAGGCCATGCGCACGTGGCTCAAGGCGCACCAGATCTCGTTCACGTGGGTGCGGAATGAGTTTCTGCCCAACCCGGACTTCCGGTGCGTCGTGCTGGTTTCATCGGTCACGGAACACGATGGCAGATACCAATGACGTTGTGTGTATAAATGCTTCTCAGGTTCCCGGCGTAAGCGCGATTCTCCAGCGGTGAGCGTACCGCATTCATCAACCAGTTCCCAACGAGCAGTGATGACTCCACTCAGGACCGTCATCACTGCACGTCGGAACTGTGTGCGTTTTCGACTAGCGCGGGCGGCGTCGCGTCCGCCGCAAGCTTCTCGCGCTCAATGTGCTCCACCTGCTCCGCCAGCGTATTGATCGACGTTTCAAGCTGTGCGATGAGCTCCGCCTCCATTGGCAGGATGGCTGCGGATGCTGATGGAGACGCTAGTGTTGCTGCGGTTGCCGTCAGCTGGTCGCGCAACGAGCGGTTCTCATCCTGTCGTTCACGGCTCGAGGCACAAGTTAGACTCGACTTGTGACGCGGCCCGAGTCCAGGAGGCTGCATGTTCAGGTAGGTATACACATTGTTCTCATCGCACCTCCAGGTCGGAGATTCGCTTGGCAGCGAAGCGTTTGTCGGCCTCGAGGACGCTCAGTCGCTCGATCAGGTACTGGATCTGCTTGTGGATAACGGTGTCAATCAACGAGGTGTGCTTTGTTTCGACGACTGTGACGAGATGAAGACTCCTCCGCACCGTCTGAATGTGGGCCGCGTCCTTCCCAGCGTCGGTAGAAGCGAGCACTGTGCTGGCAGCGCTCGCAACACCACGGGCACCACCAGCACCATCGACACTCTCCGCTCGTTGCTGCTTCTCGCTTGGCTGGTTGCTGCTTCGGATCGGGCTGTTCTCAAAGTGATGAACCCTCGCTTGCCCATCTAGACGCCTGGATGAAACGTGGGTCTCGATCTCCTGGTTGCTTGACGATGATGAAGCGACCGACTCGGAGAAGGACGACAGGCGTGGGCGGCCACCGCTTGCCGGTGAGAGATCGTGGCAGATGTCGAGCACCACATTGCGGTCAACGCCCCACTTGAGCATGAGGCTCCCAAGCAGCAGTTGCGTCTCCCGCGACTCGATTGCGCGCTGCTGCAGAAACGTACGCCGACGCCGGAGCAGCTTCTCCAGTTTGCCCAGCGAGTTGGTCGATACTAATTGAGCAGCAAGGTGGACGGAAGCGTGAGCTGTTGCTTTCGTGGACTGCTACTCCGGCATCGCACATGTGACGGCGTGGATGCGGTGCACGTACTCGGGTTCGGTCGCATGCCTTCTAGTTGCAGGACTGCGAGAGTTCCGTTGCTGTCGGCCAGCGTGTCGATGACGGTCGTGGCGCCTTGCTCCGTCATGCGATTGACGCTCAAGTTGATGCCTACAAGCCGAGCAAACGCGATGCAGTGCATGAGAAACTGTACCACGCGAGGTGAACGCCGACAGCTCGTGTACCGAGCAACCACTTGTCGTGGAAGAGCGCGTCGCTGAGCGCGTCCGCGGTGTCGTCGCCTAGTGAGTTGTGCGACAGATCGAGTAGCAGCTTTGGGCTTGCGGGAGGCGCTGGGCTGGATGCATCTCCGCGCAGACTCGCGCTCCACTCTGACTCGTCCCGGATGGCGCCATGGAGCTGGCCAGTGAAGGCATTGAAGAGTGAGGTGCTAGTCGGCGGAGTGCAGTGATGGCATGGCGCGGAGCTCACCGATATGACCTTGGCGACGTGGAGTTTGGCCTGGTCGGTGAGTCGGCACCCCGACAGCGAAAGGTGCTGCAGACGAGCACACCGCCCAAGGGCAACAGCGATGCCTGAGCATGGGAAGCGACCGTGAGCGGCGAATGTCAAGCTCACACGAGCAATCGGCCATGCGATCGCACCGCCCAGGACGTCGTCGCCCATCGCAGAGCGGTCCAAGTTGAAGTCCTCGAGCAGCGGGCAGTTCTCCAACACCTGCAACAGCGACTGTCAATGCCATTGACCCTGTAGCAACACCCCTGTCGACGCTTCAGACCTGAACAAGTAGCGGCACGGCGTCCGAGGTAATCCGCACGCCGAGGAGCTGGAAGCGCACGAGATCTGGCGTGCGACTGGCGGCCAGGCACGCCGCCCTAGTCCACGACCAGGTCGTCGTCATCAGTTCGAAGCCCACTCACACCTGCCTCAAACACGCGGCTGCTGTACCTGACGGCCATGGCCGCGCCGCGTTTCGAGAAGGCGAAGGCGCGCTTGAGTCCGAGGCGGTCGAACTTGATGCGCAGATCTGGATCATTCCGTCAGAACGGTAAGTCAGAACCAACACAAGCGGAACCACGACGATGTGGAGGCCTGTCTTGCCTCGGTTGATGGCGACGGAGCCAAGCGAGAGGCACAACTGCCGGCAGTCGGTCGACTTCTGCAGGAACCGCATGTGGTGCTCCAACTGCGAAGAACGCGGCATCGTCAGCCGTGGTGCACGACAAGAGAGCCAGGCATTGAGGACGCGGATTTCACCTCATCCTCACCGAAGCGGTCGAGCTTCAGCAAGAATTGCCGCCGCGCGAGCTCGGCGAGCAGCAGGCCGTCCGGGTCGACGCTCTTCTGCATGCAGAAGCTCAGGTACGCGCGCTGCTGCGGCGAGTAGGCGTCGCCTCGACCACCCGCTATGGCCGCTGCGGCCGCTGCGACCGAGGACCGGCTTTCGCCCTTGGCCACACCCACCGGCGACCGCTTCCTGCGCGCTCGCGCCTCCTTGACGCGCTGCTTGCGCCGGAATTCATCGATGGAGAAGGCCGTCGCCATATCGATCACCAGTCTGCAAACGCTTTGGGAACC
>JAADYB010000272.1:0-27486 GCA_023338075.1 Phytopythium litorale
CGACCGATAGCTTGCGCTTCATGCCACCGGAGAGTTCGCTCGACTGGATATGACGCTTCTCAGTGAGTCCGACCTCACGGATCTGAGTGTCCACGACGACCTTCAGCTCTTCGTCCGAGTATCCCTTGATGCGTCCAAAGAGGATGAGATGTTCCTCCACTGTCATATCCCCGAACAGCACATCATGCTGGAAGCAGATACCGAGCGACTGACGGATCGCGTCCATGTCGTCTGTCAGCATCAGACCTTGGTAGGTCGCGTTGCCACTCGTGGGAGCAGTCATCCCCGTCAGCATCGAGATGAGCGTCGACTTGCCAGCACCATTGTGGCCGAGCAGACACGTGATCTGGTTCTTGTACATGGTCAAGTTGACGCCCTTAACGGCGGTCTTCTCTCCACCAGGGACCTTGAACACCTTCCGCAGTTGCTGCACGGACAATGCTTCACCGCTGCCCTCCTGGTTGCGGAGCTCCGTATTCACAGGCTCGAAGTTCGGGTTCACGTTGAGCACAACGTCGTGAAGCAGTGGGCCTTGAGTGTTCGAGATGACCCCAGCGCGGCGACTGCGCCAGTACGATGGAGAGACCGGGAAATACCACTTGAGTGACGTGCCGTACTCCTTCGGCATCACCTTCTCGAAGTAGAGACCAAGGACGGTGTACACGGCCGCGTCCACCAGAAACATGAGCAGCGCCGTGGTAAGACGGAAGTTGCCGTTGAGCTCTCCCATGTTGCCGAAAGTCACACCAGTGCCGGTAGCCTCTGCATCAGCAATGACGGTGACGCCGAAGGAAAGAGCCACCGGCGACAGGATACAGGCAATGTTCTTGGAGCCCTCAGCAGATGTGGTCGAAAACGCGACCGAGACGAAGTACATGACGAAGAAGAGCACCATGCCGACGAACGATCCGGTACGAGCCTTGCTGAAGATCGTGCTGATCAGGAACGAGAACCCGAGGACGCTCAGCCCGAAGAAGAAGAAGAAGAGGAAGATCACGATGGGAGAGCTGCTCGCAAACAGCCCCGCCATACCCGCGAGAGCCTGAATCACTGCGGCGACAAACAGGATCCCGAAGTACGTGATGTACCAGCTGATGAAGATGGCCTTCTCCTGGATGCCCAGGATCTTCATGAACTCACGCATTCGCGACTCCTTCTCTTGGATGAACGCAACGAGCATCTTCGACAGGTTGAACAGGTAGGACAAGATGAACACCAGCGCGAACACTTGCTTGATGTTGCTGTAGAACGACGAGTCGATGTAGCTCTCGACCGGAAACGGGGCAATAACCGCGCCAAGGTAAGGCTGGGGAGCCTGCCGAAGCGGAGTCAGCAGCAACTCCTTCGTTTCGTCGGACAGAAGACCCACCAAACTTGAGAATGAACTGGCGGTCGTGTTGCTTGTCGAAGCCGCGGCAATACTGGTGAGCACTTGCTGAATCATCGCATCGTTCTCCAGCGAGCTCATCAACCGGTCGTCAGTCTCGGCGGACGCGAACGCTGTCGAGAGCGTCTGCTGGCACACACCGGTCGTCGACTGGGTGTTCGCGTCCCACTCTGGCATGCACGATGCAAAGCGCGTAACGAGTGTCTCGAGCGTCATGAACCCCGTGAGCGCGTAAGCGGCGTAGTAGTCGGTGGTGATCGACTTCTGGAACGGGTACACAGCGCTCGGATCTCCTCCAGTCTTCGGGACGCGACCAATTGAATCGCCAGCTGTCGAGTTGAGTCGAATCGTGTACTCCATCGAAGTAAACGTGCCGATCTTGTCGTCCTCGGGGTACGTGTCGAACACGATTGCGCCATAGATGCGCGGGTTCGCTAATCCCTTGCCGTAGTCGTTGCTCTTGACGTAGTCGTTAAACTCGTCCTGGGTGCTGAAGAACTTGACACTCTCGCTGAACGACGGGATCTGAAGCGAGTCGGACGAGTTCAGCACGTCGATGCGCGGGTACCAAGCGTTCATCGCTTGAGCGAAGTAGTTGCGCGTGAACGCAGTGTCCGGGACGATGCCGATTTTGTAAGGCGCGACCTTGTCGGCGCACTCGGTCGGCACGCGGTAGTCCGACGAGGTGTTGACATCAACGAGGCCATTCACAAGCACGCCAGTCGTGCAGGTGGCGTAGTCGGCGTCGGACAGCTCGAAGAGGCGGATAGCGTCGCTGATCGACTGGAGGCCGAGCGCGAGGATCAAGCCCGTCATGGACGTCTCGTGGAGCGCGAACTTGGGGAGCGAGACGCCTTCCAGCCACTCGTTGGTCATCCCAGTCGGCTGGAACAGGTTGAAGGACGTGCCGATCGAATCGTCCGTCGCGGACTTGGTCTCGTCACTCCATCCATCCGGAACGTTGACGTCCGTCGTGATGGTCTTGAGCAGTCCGAGCGCGATGATGAACACGACGGGCACGATCACCTCGCAGACGGTCGCGACGATGTGGCGCTTCTTGAGCACCCAGTTCTTCCACAGCAGCGTGCGGATGAACTTGAGCGTCGTGCGCCGCGCCGCCAGCTGCTGATGGGGCGATCCCGAGTCCATGTCGCCAGCAAGCTTCATGAGCGGCCTGTCGGTCGGTCGAGTGTGGGGTCGCGGAGCGGACTCCCAACTCCTTCTCCAATCTGCCAGTGGGTAAAACGCGCTGCTCGGCTTTGGTGCCGCTTGTCGGGTCGGATGCAATTGTGGTAATGACGAGAGACCCCGCTTGAGGCGGTTGTGTGCGGGGCAGGCGTGCGATGCACCCTGTCCGCAGTGTGATCGCGCTATATCAGTGTATGTGACCCTTTTCAATGCTATTGTAATGATATAGACGATGCATCATCAACGTGTCGGAGATGATTATCGCATGACGACAGCATACAAAAACCAAGTGCCGAGAGGCCAAGTGGTGACAGAAACTGAACGCTGTTTGACGATTTGCGATAATCAACAGCCCCGACACCTTGGCGTCAACAGGAATGCATGTGGCGGGGCAAGAGAATCCAGCGCGCGGCCGGCGCAATCATGGAGATGGCACTGATGATCGCTGTCTATTTACGACGCGAACGAGGACACTGTTGGTGTGGATCCATCGAGCTGTCTCCTTGAGCCGATTCGGTCGCCACTGGCGATATTAATGACGCTTGAGATGGCCTGGACCTGGTTGCCGTTGAGGGTGGGTGCTTGCTGTGACAACTCGCTGGGCAGCCATCAGGAAATTCGGATGTGGATACTTGGATGCACTCCATGCGAGGTTTCCGGACCGATCAATGCTCATGGCTTCGAGCTGCGCAAACGGACAGTGGACACGCACACGCCCGGGGGGCGATTGGTTCGATAGCGCTGACAGAGTCCTCGAATTGTGCTGGCCACGACTCGGACGCCGCGTGCGTAGAGATAGACGGGCAAACTGCGCTCGCCGGCAACTGCGCTGCTTGTTCCACGGGGGAGGTGGAGATAACATGCGCCTGATTGCGAATGACTAGGAATCCTCGATGTCTGCGCGTGGGTCCGAGCTAGCTAAGGGGGGAGGGCAAGCTATTCACTTCGGCGAACTCGCCGTCAAGTGCTTTTGTGGAGAGGGCCAAGTGCACGAACGCGTAAGAATGTGCATATGAAGAGCACCAAGCTGCTGGATGGCATCGACCCAGCGAGCGCAGTGCCATCTAGCTAGAGCTCTTGTATGCCTAGCTTGCTTAGTCGTGATGTTCTTGTGTCTTGTCGTTGTGAAGCTGGTTGCGCTGGCCGTCTGCTTGAAGCTACTTTGTTATATATATATGGTTCGCACGGCCAATGCGCCAGCGTTCTTGCCGTGATTGTCACAACAACTGATGACAAGGCGTTGCCAACGATGTGGACGATCAACATCGGAGCGCGAGTACTCGAGTCGAGAAGCTGGTTGAGTGCAGTATCTCGTGGCGTGCTGGGCCGTTCACTCATTCACTGATGCACCCGCGGCCTCGCGCGTGCTGTCCAGTATGGAGCTCTACCATGGATTGGACGTGAAGAGAACGCGGAGAACACAGACGCAGCCGCCACCACAAGACGAGAAGGTTGGATTTGAGCGTTGAACGCATTAGCAGCTTAGCACATCACGCAACAGTCTGGACCGGTCGTAGCGCAGCGTCTTACGCTGAAAGACATGTGGCACCAAAGAGAGGCTCGAGCTCCGAGTCTATGATGCTGTTGAGGATCGACTTGAGAACCTTGTTGAAGACCTTGATGAACAACTCGTAGGCATGCTTCTTCTTGTTGAGCTTCTCGGCCGAGTAGTCGAGCAGCGCGTTGAGGAGCTTGTTGATGAGCGAGCTCGACTCGCCGATCGTGAATTGGATGTCATCAACCGAGCCGAAGCTGGCCTCGAACGATGTGATCGATCCGTTGATCAGGTTCTTCTCGATCGCAGGCAGCAACGCTGAAATGTCCCCGGTGATGGCAGCCGTGAGGATGCTGCTGACAGTCACGTTGGCGCACGCAGAGGTAGCGATGCCAGCCTTGCAGTTGTACATGTACGCCTCGAGGCCAGCCGTGACCGCGGGTAGGTCGATCGCGAGCTGGACGCTGGCGTCGAAGCTGGCGGGAGGGCACTTGATCGGGTGGAGAAGGTTGGTCCAGCAAATTTGGTACCATTTGTGGTCCTGGGTGATTTGGACCGTGAACGACGCGTCCAGCGATACCACGCCATCGAAGTAGGCGCCAGCCTCAATCTCATGGTCGGCCGTCACATTGATGTGGTAAGGCCGCAGCAATGTCAAACCCGTCAGGTTGAGCGACTCGAGCGTCGGGGAGAGCGTGAAGTCGACGCCCAGCACCGAAAAGTCGATGTCGTCGACGGTCTGGTTGGTGATGAGCCACGGGTCGTACCCCACCAAGAAGGCCTTGAGCAGGGAGCCATCCCCGAGTAAGTCCACAATCGCGTTCAGTGTCGTGAAGTCGGCCGTGCGCTCCGAGTAGTTCACGACGGCGCACGTGTCGGCGACGGTGGCGGCCATGTATGCGGTCGCCGTCGAGGCAGAGGCCGCGAGAGCGAGCATGGCCGTCGCGACGGACTTGAACATCCTGGAGACTGGGGGCTTTGAGGGGACTCGCGCCGGCAGGCGGAAATTGGATAGTGGCAACGAGCTCATGCCAGCGCAAGGTCGACAAGGCCGAGCTGATAAACCACACAGACGGCAGGAGGCAACGACCATGGATGCAGCATTGATCCAGGTGACGTCTTGCGAGGTCGAGGCCGAGTGAGAGTGAGAGAGTCTGCGGCCTGGTCACAGATCCCCCGACCTACTCTACTGCTTTGCTGGACGCGTTTTTGCGCTGTGGCGGTCCTCGTCTTCGGCACTCCCCCCGTGTCGATTGTGTCGAGTGCTTCCCGTTGTCGGGCTGCCACTTTGCTGATCTCATCGTGAGTGAGCCTGTCAAGGCCCTGGTCTCGTGCAGTTTCATCGTTACTCACTGGCAAACATCACACCACTGGCTCGCACAGCACAATGCTCTTTGCAGACGCCACTGTCCGAGGTGAATGAGCGAAGTGCAAGTGGGTCAGGAATGGCTTGACGATATTTAAAATCAGTGCATATTTTTGTAAAACAACGAGAGTGTACTCATTTCGAACCGACGTAATCCATTTCGCGAAAATGATTGCCGCAACGGTTCCTAACACGCATGTCAACCGTTAGCGTTCTGTGGATGACCAAGCACGACCGTCAATTATAACCGACTCCGAATGCTTGGCATTCGTGTGGGCCACGCCACTGCCGTGGTAACATAACTTGCAAGTAAACTTATTTTCTCGCCCAAAGTTGACTACTTTGAGATATCTTCAGCCCAAATGAAATGTATCTGGTCACGGATGAGAAGCGCGTCATCGATTCAAGTTTGAATCGCGACTGCCATGCGTGTCAATTGACGGGTGCTGAAACGGTGTGACTGTGACCGCCGGTGCCATCTGCGTCTGAAGCCGCCGGGCGACGTCGTCGACTTCGAAGTGCATGGATCAACTTCATGCCCGCCATTGCAACTTTCTCTCTCCTCCGCACGCATTGACCGAGTGTATTCCACCGCTCCAGTATGTTGACACCGACTGCGCTCGCCACCTCGTCCTCCTCGTCCTCGTCCGCCACCTCGACGGCCGTCGCATTGGCCGCCTTCGTCGCGGGTCTCGCGGGCGGCGCGGCGGCGTACGCGGCCATAGAGAAGCTCCAAAGGCGCCGCGCGCTCCACTCGACCGCTCCGCTGGATCCGAAGGACCCAACGGCGATCCGCGCGCCGGCTGCGGCACTCACCGAGCTGCTGGTGCGCTACCGCTCGAACGTCCAGCGGCACGACCCGCACCGTGGCGAGCCCGGCAATGGCTCGTATGCGATCCGCCCGACGGTCAAGCCTGGCTGCGTGCGCGACGTGCTGCCGACCGAATGCCCGGAGGAAGCCGAGTCGTACGCAGCCATCTTCCACGACGCCGAGGAGCTGATCCTGCCGGCTCTCTCGCACTGGTCGGCCCCCAACTTCCACGCGTACTTCAAGACGTGCGGCGGAGACCCGAGCGCGCTCGCCGACTTCCTCTGCGCGGCGCTCAACGTCGTCGGCTTCTCATGGGTCTCGGCGCCTGCGGCGACGGAGCTTGAGATTGTCGTGTGCGACTGGTTCGCGCGGCTGCTCGCGCTGCCAGAGTGCTTCCTGTCGACGTCGGAAGGCGGCGGCGTCATCCAGGGCTCCGCTAGCGACTCGGCTTTGTGCGCGCTGATTGCCGCGCGCCACGCCGCTCTCGAGGGTCTGGAGGGCGATGAGCGTCTCGTGCGCGCCGGGAAGCTGGTCGCGTACGTGTCTGACCAAACGCACGCCGTCGCCCAGAAGGGCTGCATGGTGCTCGACATCCCGCACCTGCGCGTGCTCAAGACGACGCGCGGCAAGGCTGACACGGACAACTACGCGCTGGCAGCGGACGACCTGGAACAGGCCATGGCGGAAGATCGCGCCAAGGGTTTGGTGCCGTTCCTCGTCATGCCGACGGTAGGAACCACGTCCACGACGGCGATCGACCCGATCCGAGACATTGTTCGCGTTGCGCGCGCGCAGCAGCCGTTTCCGGTCTGGGTTCACATCGATGGCGCTTTCGGTGGCGCTGCCTGCATCTGCCCGGAGTTCCAGCACTGGCTGGACGGTGTCGAAGGCTGCGACTCCATCTGCGTCAACACGCACAAGTGGCTGCTGGTGAGCTTCGACGCGAGCGTCCTGTGGGTCAAGGACCGCAAGCCACTCATCGAGTCGCTGGCGCTGGACCCGGAATACCTCAAGAACGAGTTCACAAGGACGGCGGTCAACTACAAGGACTGGCAGGTGCCACTCGGTCGCCGCTTCCGCGCACTGAAGCTCTGGTTCACGTTCCGTCGTCTCGGAGCCTCCGGCCTTCGCGAACACATCCGCCGCTCGATCGCGCACGCCAAGAACGCGGAGGAGCAGCTGCTGGCGGACGGACGATTCGCCATCTTCGTGCCTACACGCATGGCGCTCGTGTGCTTCACGGTGGCATTCGGCGGCCGTCAAGTGAGCGAAGAGTTGCTGCGTCGCGTCAACGACTCGGGCAAGGCGTTCCTGATCCACTCGGTCGTCGACGGCACGTACTTTTTGCGCCTCGCCG
Source organism: Phytopythium litorale (assembly GCA_023338075.1). NCBI lineage: Eukaryota > Oomycota > Peronosporomycetes > Pythiales > Pythiaceae > Phytopythium > Phytopythium litorale. The sequence goes on from JAADYB010000272.1 coordinate 7,605, forward strand.
TCGGCGGGCTCGAGGTCGACGAGTGGCACATCAACCACGTCGTCAAGCTGCTCACGAATTCGCTCTCGGACATGGTCAAGGAGGACGTGAAACTGCAGCGTCTGCAGGATGAGCACCTCGCGACGGCTCGCAAGAGCAAGACTCTGTCGACGCAGAGCTAGATGCTGTCTCTAATGTGATCATGTGACTCAATCGAACTTGATTCGAGCTTCAAAGTGTGTCTGTCCATCGGACGAGCGTCGCACACTGTTCACAATCTCGACGCATGATCTCAAGTGCAAAGTCTGGACCTCCTCGAGAGCAATCAATCAATAGTCTGTGAGTCGTCATGGAGCACCGGAGCAGCTTCTGCCGCTTCAAGTTGATTCGTGATTCGAGCCTGTCCGAGATGCTCGCGCCTGTAATGTCAAGTCGACGACCGAGATCCACGATCACAGAACCGCACAGTCAATACGGAAGCAGATTTTCAACGGCGATGCGGGACGTCTCCAACTGCAGCAAACAAGGCATCACAGTAACTTGCCAACAATCCGTTGCCGGTCGTGGAGAAGCACCAGAAGATATCCACACACCACAAGATTTCGTTGGTCACGTTCACGACTCGTGTTGATATTACGTAAGGCCCGCGCCAAGGCGAGCGGGGCAGTCGGCATTGAAAGGACCTGCCTTTCAATGGTCCCCTCTCCGCTTCCTGGAGTGGGGTAAAGCCGATGTGTCGGCTTAGCACGCAGCAGGAGGGAACGTGGGGACGTCGGTGACGGGGGCGGTCGTCGCGGGAGCGGTCGTCGTGGGAGCCGTGGTCACGGGGTCCGTGACAGGAGGGGCGGTCGTCACGGGGTCCGTGACAGGAGGGGCGGTCGTCACAGGAGCCGTGGTGACAGGGGCCGTGGTCGGGTTGAGCGAGTCGCACTTGGCGCTGAAGCCGCTCGCGAGCTCGAGGACGTTCACCTTGAGGCCGCTCGTGGGCACCGTCAGCGTGCAGTCAGGCGGGTTGAGCGGCAGGATGGCCGCGATGAGGTCCTGGCAGTTGGTCGACGCGCACATCTGGCGGTACTGGTCGTCCGACGGCAGCGTGGTCGAGAACAGGAGGCTGAACCCCGAGTCGGTGGTGCAGCCCGAGAACGAGTCGAGCACCAGGAGGCCGGCCAACGTCGTGTAGGCCGAGGTCTGCTGGGCACTCGTGCAGGTGTCGGCGGCGGCGACGCCAGCAAAGGCGAGAGCAGCGACGGCGTAGGCGAGCTTCATCGTTGCGGTGTGTGTTGGGGGAGTCGGTCTGCAAGCGGCGAGGCAAATCGAGGAATGACCAGCGTAAGCGCCGCCGGCACGGACAAAGATGAAGAAGCGGGAAGTATGCCCACTGGTTGGTGACTTCCTCGCAGACACTGCTCAAGCGTTCGCGCGTCTCGCATGGCGCAGAGAAGCGGGGACGGCATGAGTCCGAGGTCGTACAGTTGAACGGAACGCCGCTCCGCTTCTGTCCGAAGTCCGAAGCAAGCGCCGTCGAGGCTCGAGCTGCGGGCTGCCATCAAACGGTGGGACGAACCTGGCTGCTGTCTGCCTGTTTGCATCTTGCAGTCCAGGTCCGTCCACAGTGTGACCACACCCTATTGAGCGTGTATCCATGTCCGGTTGTTCGAAGCTCTACCGTGCGTTCTGTTCGTCGTGGGCTCGGCTCGGCTCGGCTCGGCAGATCGTGCGTCGTCGTGACTCGGCTCGGCCCTGATCCGTGACCGCAGGAGCAGTTTCTAGTCTCGCAGTGGGTCTCGGAGGATTCACACGGCAACTGTCGCTTCATGAAGACGCGCCCCATCACTTACGCTGCCTCGGAGGCAGGCCCATCGCGTCGACGGCGCTCAGAATCCGAGGCGGATCGGCGCAGACGCGCGCGGTGGCCGGTTTCTGCGGCGTGACAGCTTGGCGGACGCCCACTCTTTGATGCGCGGTGCGGTCGATCCGCCGTTTTGAAAACTATTGAAGTGATCGTATATGCAAGGGTATCTATATTGGATGGTTCGAAAATGCCTGTCGGCCACTTTTGAATATTATATATAACAGGTATTATGGTGCTAACGAGAGGCGATAGATTGCTCAGGAGTCATGACTCATAGATCTCGTTCAGTTCAAGTTTGATGGACAGCGTCACGAGTTTGTTGACCGCATTGGCACGATGTTGATCGAGTGAAGATTATAGGCGCCATACCATTGCTGTGCACTGCCGGCCTGCCGATTGGCACTTTGCAGGCGGAGGTGAACCGTACTGTTGTGATTAATGCGGTGGACCGTGGCGGGTGCCGAGTCGAAGCCGGCAGACTCGAATGCTTTGCGCAGTGCGCACACTTGGACTCACTGGTCGTCTCACGGCAGCGAAGTCAAGTGCAAGCGAGCTGAATCTCCCGCGTTGGCAGCGCCAACTTGGTCCAGCGCAGCAATGGGTCGCTGGATGCCTGCCTCGTGCCTCAGCAAGATACACGCTGCCACTGTCCGGAGCATGCAACGACGACACAGCTTCCATTTTCCCAACGTCCGAACAGCCTGACGCTCCACATGAGACGACCTTGGCGGGACAACAGACACCGCCGAGCAGCAGCCAGCCTCGCGCTGTTTGAACGCTTCAACCATTTCCCGGCCAGGTTTGCCACCTCCATCCAAGACGATCCGTGTGGTCACCAGGCGAGATGTTGTCGCTCCAAACGATCCTCGCTGCACACGACGGGCCATTGTCATGCATCCCGGTCGCGGTCCAAAGCAGGCACCATCCGTACAAACCGAATCGGTGTCTCCAGCCTTTTCACGGTGTGGCCCACCCCAATGTATTGGTGGCCCCGGAGGCACAGTTGCGGGGGGGGGAGGCACAAAACGCTGTCCATTTCTGAGTCGCATCGCCTTCATTCAACCGGGTCAAGCGCCGCACATGACGGACGCCGCTGCCACCTCCGCTGCCGCCTCCGCTGCCGCTGCAGCGCCGGCCACGACGCCCACGGGCGGCAAGAAGCGCAGCTTCACCGTGGAGGAGAAGCTAGCGATCGTGCGCGCGTCGCGCTGCGAATCGCTGCGCGCCGTGGCGCGGCGCTTCAACGTGGACCGCAACTGCATCCGCGCGTGGCGGGACAAGGAGGCGCAGCTCGCGGCGCTCAACCCGGGCGCGCGCCGCCTGCCTGGTGCCGGCCGACGCCCCGCGCAGTCCTTTCCCGTGTCTGCAGGCGACGATACAGCGCCCGCGACCAGCGGCGGCAGCACCAGCGCGGAGGAGGGCGGGCTGAGACCTGCGACGCGCGGGAGTAAGCGGCGGAAGACCGGTCCGGCCGGCCCAAGCAGCGGCTCTGCGCCGCCGCTGGCGTCGACGCCCTCCCTCCCAGTAGAGCTGGTCACCGGCGTCGCCGTGGACGGCGGCGTCGCGCACTTGGACCTCAACGGACTCGCAGCGGCGACGCCTTCGCTCGTGGTGGCGCCGGCTGTGCCGACCGTGGCGGCCATGCCTGCGCCAGTGACGACCGACTTCCTGCTGATCGGGTTCCAGGGCAAGGAGGGTGCCTTCTCGGACGTGGCGGCGCGGCGCGCGTTCGAGGAGCTGCAGCGCGCGCAGGCGCTGACGCCGCCAGACTTCGAGACCGTCGGGTACACGCAGGTGGCGCACGTGATGTCGGCGGTCGAGCGCGGCGAGGTCAAGTACGGGGTCGTGCCCGTGGAGAACTCGATCTCGGGCACCTTCCACGGCAACCTCGACCGGCTTGTGGCCTCGCACCTCAAGATCGTGGGCGAGATCGCGTGCATGCAGGAGCTGTGCTTGATCGCGCTGCCGGAGGCCAAGCGCGAGGGCATCGACTGCCTGCTGTCGCACCCGGCCGTGCTCAATCACTGCGAAGAGTTCGTGTGCGATCTCGAACGCAAGAACGGCGCCATCATTGAGCGCCAGGCGACCTGGGACTCGGCGGGGGCGTGCCAAATGGTGCGCCAGGAGAACGCGCGCAATGTCGCGGCGATCGCGAGCGAGCAGGCTGCTCGAGCGCACGGACTCGCGGTACTGGAGCGTGGTGTCGGTGACGAGCTGAACAACGAGACGCGCTACATGATCCTCGCGAGGCTCGATGTGCTGCCGTTGCCGCTCGGGATGCCGCAGTCGCACTCGCGGCAGCTCAAGGCGAGTGTGGTGATCGCCGTACCCAATGAGCCGCAGGCACTCTTCAAGATAGTGTCGGCGTTCGCGTTGCGGAACGTCATGATCGTGAAGATTGAAAGCCGCCCGGCCGCGACGGCAGGCAGTCTGTTCGCGTCGCAAACGCACCACTGGGACTACATCTTCTACATCGACTACATCGCGCACTCGGACGCGGCCGTCAACGCCAGTCTGCGCCGCAACCTCGATGAGTTCGCGCTGTGGGTCAAGGACCTCGGCACGTACGCCTCCACGACCGCCACGAAGACGAATGTCGAGCCGCCGCGGTGGAAGAGCGTCTGTAGTGCCATCGCGTGCTAACGAACCGCTTAGCGAGGAGCTGGCGGCTTCGGCGTAACGTTCACATGCGCGTTTGATTTGGTCTGCGCTGGTGCGGAAGTGGCGCTACTGGAGAGAGGCGGGTTCCGAGGCGACCCGGTGGTGCTCGAAGTCGCCACAGCAGGAAGAGAGTGCAGTCGAGATGAGTGGAACCTCGGCGTGGTGGATGGAACCGAAGCTGCACTGATGCTGCTTGCTCTGACGCCGGAGCGGCCATTGGTCTGAGGTGCCTCCGATCCTTCGTGATGCGATTCAATCAGGCCCTGGTGGTCTTCGGTCGAATCGTACACCTCACCCAGCATACTGTCTTCGCCACCCTCTTCTTCCTCGTCCTCGTCCTCGTCCTCACCATACCCCAGCGGAAGTTGCAGAACGGCTGATTTGACTTGCAGTGCAATCCCCGCGTCGATGTTAGTGGCGCTCTCCCGGGGTTTGCTCGGCGTCCAGACCCTTTTTGTGCCCGATGACGGTACTGAGGTAGTCTTGGGAGTCTCATGCACGACGGTGTTCGAGCGATGCGGTGCAAGTGACGCCTTCGCGTAGACAAAGCAATCGGGGGTGGCGATCGTGCTGGCGCCGGTCTGTAGCACAACCCCTGCACCAACCGGCAGGGTGGATGGTGGAACCGCTGACGCTGATCGTGGTGAACACGTCGGAGACTTTCCTGGAGGGTAAAACGACCCGACCTTGCGGACAAGCTGTTGCAGCCGGCGCTGGGTCTGCTCATGTTGCTCACGCACTTCGAGTCTCAACACTCGGAGAGCTGCAGCTACCTGGTCATGAGCCTCTCGGGCTTCGATGCGAACGTCATGGGCATCCCGTCTCACGTCAGCTACTTGCAGCGTCAGTGTTGCGGCGCCTGCTTCGGTCCGTCGGCTCAGCGCTGCAAGCTCGCTTTGATGCGTCACGTGAAACTGTGCCACCGACCGCTCTAGCTCGACGATCTGAGCATCGATGCTGGCACTTTCTGTATCCTTCATGGACGTGGCGGCGGTATTCGCTATCATCGTGGACTTCGCGATCTCTGACCGAATCTCCCGCGTGACTTCTCTTCGCAGCCGCTCCAAATCGCTGTGTGTGGCGAAGCTCGCAGTCGATGAAGATGATGGTTGTCCCTCGCGGATAGCATGATTTCTGGGTTCGTTGAGCTGCCGCACGTAGTCGGAAGTCCAGCCGCCGATGAGGTGGAGCTCGGAGACGATACAAGCAAGCGCGTGCTGCACCTTGTCCGCGAGGTCGCCGCCAGGGAGTTCGGCCAGATCAATGACCGGGGACAGCGCGCACGCATACGGTCGGATCGTAGTAAAGAGAACAGGAACCTCAGCAGTCGACATCGGTGACAGGTTCAGGGGCGTGCAAGGCAATGGGCTTCTCCGGTGGACGTCGGCCATTGTGGACGCCCAATGCGCACAGTGTGTTGATGGAATCGAACGCCTCGCGCCGCATCCTCTCGAGCCTGGAACTCCAAGCTGTCGCTATAAAAAGAATTGCCAACGAGCTGTTGTCCCTCCAGCCTGACGCCGAACAGACTCTCGGACTGTTCAACTTGGATCGCCAGGCGTCGCTGTGCCTTGATCAATCGTTGGAGCAAATATGCGTCGCTGCCGCCTTGAAAGCGTGCGCACGTTCGCAGCGGCCCTGCTGGCACTGCTTGGGACCCTCGAGTGCCTCGGCGGACGCGCGAGTGCATATTCGTGCCCCGGCTTTTGCTCCTACCGCGGCTTCTGCCTCAAGCAAGGCGTGTGCCAGTGTCCTGCTGGCTGGAGCGGACCTGACTGCTCCATCGGTACGCTCTCCATCCTCCCAAGATAATCTGGCAGGCATTGCTTCATGCTAATACATTCGCGCAATGATCAACAGCCCTTTGTCCCGTCGGCGCAGCATGGGCTGATCCAGTCACAGGAGCAGACATGGGCCACAACTTGGCCGTGTGCTCCAACCGCGGCTCGTGCGACACTGACTCGGGGGTATGCTCGTGTACAACGGGCTTCACTGGTGCTGCCTGCGAACGGAGTGCGGACATCTTCTCAATCTTGCCACTCGTTGTCTCTGATAAGCTGACCGCGTATGTGCTTGGTGGTCGCCAGTGAGCTGCAACTGCAATGGACACGGGCGGTGTGTCTCGATTCGACGCTTTGCTCGCATGAAAGACCCCGGCCTCGGACAAATCTTCACCTACGAGAACAACTGGGACAGCGCCAAGATCTACGGCTGTGTGTGCGATGCTGGGTATGCCGGCCCGCTCTGCAGTGAGCGTACGTACGCGCGGAAGCAGTCACAATGACATCGCTCTCGGCCCTCTAACCTTCTCCAATGACTGCGTACAGGTTTGTGCCCGACAGGTGACGACCCGCTTACAGGCACGATCCAGGATCCATCAGGCATCCAGCGCAACGAACGACAGGTCGTCACGTGCAAGGCAACGGTGAGACCTTTCATGCTGTCCGGAGGCTGATACGGAGGCGTGCTTGCTGACTTGGTGGTGTTCAAATGCGCAGTCGGGCTTCTTCACCATCACGTTCCGCGGGTTCACGACCGAACCGATCTTGGCGTCCGATTCGTCGTCTATCTTGAAGCGCAAGCTTGAGGCGCTACCATCTATCCGAGCCGCGACCGTCACCTACAGCGGCATCACACTCGTTGCTTGCACTGCCATCGGCAACGACATCAGCATCGTGTTCACGCAGAACTTTGGCAAGTACGTGGCAGTACCAGTGGTGTGAACACAATATGCTCACCGGAGTGCTCACATTCGATCCATTTCTTTGAGTGCCATAGCCTTCCGGACATGTACGGGGATGGTTCGGCACTCGCGCACTCGACTCCAAGCGTTCTGCCGTCGCTCGCATTCACAACTGCCGTCAATGGTACCAAGGAGAACCTACCATGCTCGCGGCGTGGCAACTGCGACCGCTCGACGGGTGTCTGTGGCTGCTACAACAGCTACTTCTCTGGAAACGGGCTTGGAGCAATTGGCCAGCGTGGTGACTGTGGGTTCGTCAAGTCCACCGTCACGGCATGTCCAGGAGAGATTGCTTGCAGTGGCCAAGGCACTTGCCGCGGACCGCCCACGTACGACTGCATCTGCAACGAGGGGTTCACGGGCGGAGACTGCAATGAGCGCGAGTGTCCGAAGGGCAAGGCCTGGTTTGACGTTCCCATCGCCGATGACACCGCCCATCAGCTCGTCGAGTGCTCGAACGCCGGCACTTGCGACCGTACCAAGGGTGACTGCACGTGTATGCCTGGATTCACTGGCGCCGCTTGCAACCGAGGTGCGCCATTCATTGGTGAGAGTCACACACCACTCGAATTGGAGCTAAATGTGCGTCATTTTGGATCGCAGCGACGTGTCCAAATGACTGCAGCGGTCATGGCACGTGCTACACGATGGAAGATCTGGCCAGACTTGCAACTCTCAACGGCGAACGCCAAGGCTGGAGCTACGGCGCTGTGCCCAACAAGAAGGAGACGTGGGACTACGATATGCTGCGCGGCTGCCTATGCAGCGCTGGGTGGGAGGGCTTCGACTGCTCGCTGCGCTCATGCCCCACGGGTGACGACCCGCTGACCAAGTACCTTGCTGACGGGAGGACGGAGCAAGCCAACGAAGTGCAGGAACTGTTCTGCACGGGCACGTCGGGCTTCTTCAGTCTCCGCTTCCGTGATGCTGCGACTCCCCAGTTACCGTTTACGACCACGGCGAGCACGCTCCAGACCGCTCTGTCGGCGCTTTCGACGATCAATGACGTGCGTGTGACGTACAGCATCGCCAACAGCCCGGCGCTAGCAGCAAACGCTCCTGGGTGCACGGCTGCAGGCACCACCGCGATTCGCGTCGAGTTCTTGAACGACTTCGGGGACCTGCCGCCGATACGGTGGATCATTGACGGCGCACTTGCCATGCGCATCAATGTGGACGGCGTTGGCGGCTCAGTGCGCGGCTCGAAGGAGGAAGCCGAGTGCGCCAACCGAGGCGTCTGCAACCACGTGACGGGCGTCTGTAAGTGCTCGTTCGGATTCACGAGCAGCGACGGCGTCGGCAATGAAGGCATTCGAGGCGACTGCGGATACAAGGAACCGATCTACATCAACTCGGCCGGCAAGGTCGCCAATGAGGCATGAGGGTGATGAAGTGGAACCGCCGCACGACGCACTGAGCGTGTGTTGTTCAATCAAAGGCAGCTTTGTGTTCGTTCATTGGCGAGTCGCGTTTGCCCGCGTCATCCTGTGTCGGTTCGAGCAGCGTCCAACCGCCAACACAGGAATGAACAAACCCCCAGCCTGTTGCCACTTCACACTCGTCCACGCCTCTTCCAAGTCGTCGTCGAAGACAATCCCAGCTGAAGTCGCTTCAGACATGGGATGCTCGCGATCGGGAGCGCTGGGTTGGTGCCGTTCCGCGCACCAGACATCAGACCACCTGACTGAATGTGTTGCTGACACCCTCATGTGCGTTCATGAAACCAGCGGTGGGCTGCGTGATCACGGCGGCACTTGCGACAACGATCAGCCTTCTGGTGCCCTTCTGGTCTTCAATCGAGCTCAGATCCGAGACCAGCTTGGCAGCTGATGCGACTGGGAGCGGTAGCAACGAGACACCAGCGATATGGCTGACAGCAGAGCTCACGATGGGGGTCTGGGGCTCCTGTCTGACTGTCAAGACCGTCCAGATCAGTGCGCGGGGCGATCACAATGACAGCACTGCGATGTCGGTCGCGTCTTCTCTTAGCAGCGATCCTGAAGAAGAGCGGTCACTCGTCGCCGCGTCGTTCACGTGCGCCTCTTTCTTCTCAACGAAGGTCAACGCCGTCAGCTGCAGGCGTCTTCCAGGACAACTCGGTGGCAAATGCAGCCGGGAGGAGACCGCAGCCGAGACAGATATGTGCGATGCAGATCCGGATCCGATCAACCTGCTACTGCTGCTCCCAAAGCGCGAACAGTACGAGCAAGAGCAGCTGATGGGGCTGCTCAGCAGCGATAGCGGGGCGACGCTCGCCAACTGGGAGCGGTTCCGATCAAACGCTTGCAGCACTGGAGGCAGTTTGGCGCGAGCCAACACGGTGCTAGCAGTCACGTCGGTAAGCCTCGTTAGTGCGAGTGCACTGCTGTTATTGCTGGGAATCACGCTCGCGGCTGTCGAGTCACGCTGGGTAAAGTTCGGCCGCGCAATGGCGATTGCGTCCGCAAGCCTGGAGACAACGCTGCTCGCGCTCTGGATCGTCCAGTCTCGACTGCTGACTTCCAAGAGCATGGACTTTGGGACATGCTTCTACTTGCTGTTTGCGAGCGTCGTCTTGCTGATCTTCTCGAGCTTGGCGAGTCGCAAACACCTCCGCCTCGAGCGAGTCGCTCGGCGACGTATGGAGGACGAGCAAGAGTTGCTGGAGGCTCAACCCTCGCGGAATGGTACCGAAGCGAAGAAATTTGCAGACAAGAGCAAGCTGGAGGTCATGCTAGACGTCGACAAAGTGCCGCTAGCAACGACAACTGCGCCTGCAAGTCCTGTGAGTCGTCGAACTAGCGGCAAACGATCAAAGTATGTGGCCGTGTGAGTCGAGACTTCAACACGCAAACAGTTCAACCGGTTTGAAAAGGGGAGACACCCTTCCCTCTCTCGTGATTTCGATTAGAGCTTAGTCCAGTTTCAACATCCCAAGCACCGTGTCGGCAATGGCGAGCGACGAGGTGAGACCAGGAGACTCGATTCCGCACAGATGCACGAGCCCAGGCACGCCATGAGCCTTCTCGCCCTGCAGTGGTGTATGAACCAACGAACCCCACATGTCAGCATGAAAGGGTGGGGGAACAGACAGCGTTGAGTGCGAGCAGACTTGCCGCGATCCAAAAGTCTCCGAAGGTCTTGCCACCGACATCAACCTTGGGACGGATGCCGCAGTAGTCCGCCACCAGCATGTCGGCGCGCACAGCGGGCCAGTACGACTGGATGCGCTCGGCAAACGCCTCCGCCTTGGACGGGTCTGGCTGTTGCGGCATACACAACCCCAACATGAAGTCAGAGTCGATCTACTTGGTCGCGAACGCTCATTCTCCGCGAGCATACCACGTAGTCAACGCTATCAACCCACTCGACGTCGGGACCGAAGCGCACGTTGCCGTGGAGGTCCACAGTTGAATGCACTCCAAGTCCACCGACCTCCGGGATCGGGTACACCAAGTGACTGCGCAGCAACCAGTGAGCGAGTGTTGTTGGACGTCCTTGCCTACCAATGCAGGAGCAATGCCGAGGCAAACCTGAACGGCCGACGGCTGCTGAGCTTGAAGTACGTGCCCTTGGCAAGCCTGGTGGGCACCTCTGGCTGGCCCATTGCCGCCATCTTCGCCATCTCTTCCTTGACCAGACGCGGCGCAAAGAGACCCGAGGCGTTCACAAAGTAATCGCACTCGACCTCCTGCACGTCCTCGCTGTCTTGACCGCCAGTCGACGTGGCCTGCACCACAAACGTCTTGGCAGACTCCTCGTACCGATAGCCCAGCACGGCCGTCGCGCGCGCCACCACCGCGCCGTGGGCCTCAGCGTCGCCCTGTAGTGCCAGCATAAGCGCGTGCGAGTCGATGATGCCTGTCGACGGCGACAAGAGCGCTTCGTGGCACTCGACCTCGGGTTCGATGGCGCGCGCTTCGTCTCTCGAGACGAGTCTCAGGTCGTCCACGCCGTTCCCGCGACCGGCCGCTCCGATCGCCCGCAGTTGCTCCGCCTACAGCATCACACGGACAGCATCGAAGGCGTTTAGAGTCGCTCTGATCCCTCCAGCCATGCAGTCAAGAAGCGGTGGAACCTGGTGCGCTTGCGCCACGATGAGCTTGCCGCACTTGCGGTACGGCACACCGAAGGCGTCGCAGAATGCGTACAGCTGCTCTCGCCCACGCACGCACAGCCGCGCCTTCCAGCTGTCCTTGGCGTAGTAGATGCCCGCTGTCGAGGACCCGAAGCAGTGAGCGTCAGTGATGACGAGGGGAAGAGGGGAGGAGGAAAACGCGAGCCGCACCGTGCACGACCTCGCTGTTGCGCGCGCTCGTCTCCATACCCACGAGCGCGTTCCGCTCCAGCAGCAGCACCTGGAGGCCGGCGCGGGCGCCCGCGTGCGCCACGGCCAGCCCCACGACGCCGGCGCCCGCCACTACCAGCGTCTTGCTCATCGTCTCTTGAGCTTGTCAGCACTTCGGCATGGACGAATTCTAACAATCAAAGGTATGTTTAATTTACTATATATAATATCCTGAGTGCACGCTAATCAGTTACTTATACATTCTATAATTCAATGCACATTCGTAAGATGATGGCGACATTGCGAGCAGCTACACCCGTCTGACACCCATCATCAGCATCATTTCGATTCCGGCGCGGCCAGTGACAGCAAGATGCTGGCGATGCGCGGCCGCCTGCTGCTCCTGCAGGCTGCCAGCGTGAGCACAAGGCCTGTGGGTCGGTCGGGTGCGTGCTGGCGGCCGCTCTCGAGCTTCTCCGACGCGCTGGACTGCTCCACAGACGCTGTAACCAGCGCGCAATTGGCGCCGTCCGACGCTTACAAGGCGCTGGCAGCGCGCGGTGAGATCGCGCACGACCGCGCGCAGTGGCTTGTGGCGCGCAAGTTCCTGGACAAGCTCCACACCCGTCTGGACGGTTACGCACTGCCCCAGCTGCCGGATGAGAGCGTCTCCACCAGCAGCGAGGCATCCGCAAGCGAGGAGCAGACGACTGCGACTGCTACCCCTGCAAAGACCACATCCGCGCCACCAGTGAGCGTCATGGTGCCGCGCGGGTTGTACGTGCACGGCAGTGTGGGCACGGGCAAGTCGATGCTGATGGACCTGTTCTTCCGCGGGGCCAAGGTCGAGCGCAAGCGCCGCGTGCACTTCAACAAGTTCATGCTCGAGGTGCACGCGCGGCTGCAGCGGCTCAAGGCGGCGCAGCTGCGCGCGTTCGGCCGACAGCGCAACATCGACCTGGACCCGCGCAAGGACGCCATCTCGCTGGTCGCGGACGAGATCGCGGACGAGAGCCACTTGCTGTGCTTTGACGAGTTCCAGGTCACCGACGTGGCCGACGCGCTCATCATGCGCAAGCTCTTCGGTGTCTTTTTCCGCCGTGGCGTCGTGGTCGTCGCCACGTCCAACACGCCACCAGACGTACGTCATATTGAAGAAGAGATAGGATATGGTGGGTGGTGCCGATGGGACTGACATGTGATTGTGGGTGCTCGCAGAACCTCTACCATGACGGCATCAACCGCGAGTACTTTGTGCCATTCCTGCACCAGCTCGCGCGCCACACGCGCGTCGTCGACATGAACTCGCAGACGGACTACCGGATGCTCTCCGAGGTGAACACTCATCTTTGCAATGATCTGGTTCGTGGCAGTGATTGACATCATCGTTGCCACTGACAGCTCTACGACGAGCACGAGACGTTCCTGTTCCCGCTGACGACCGAGACGGCGAGGAAACTCGATACGATATACAGCGACTTGATCGCGGAAGATGTTGCTGCCGATGACAGCGACGAAGAGGACGCACCGGACGAGATCCTGCGTGTGCCTGTCATGATGGGTCGATGGCTCGAGGTCCGAGGCTCGCGACGCGCCGGTGTTTGCCGTGCAAGCTTTGACGAGCTGTGCAACACGGAGAAGGGTGCGGCAGACTACAAGGCGCTGGGCGAGTGCTTCCACACGCTGGTGTTGTCGGGCGTGCCCACGCTGTCGCTGAGTGAGCATGACCAAGCGCGGCGCTTCATCTTGTTGATCGACGAGTTGTATGAGCACCACACTCGGTTAGTATGCTCGAGTGAGTCGCCTGCAGATAGCATCTTTGCGTTCGACGAAGAAGAGGATGGTGAGTGGCTGGACGCGGCCTCCTCCATCACAGCCGAGGAGGTTCGAGACGCGGAGAAGCAGCGCGAACAGGAGCGCGAGCAAGGGGTTCCGCCTGCCAGTTCGTGGGATGGCCCCGTGCGTGCCTACAACCCGGCCAAGATGGCTGGCTTGCAAGTGCAGAACCTGTGCGCGATGCGAGACTTGCGCGTGGCGTTCCACCGCGCTGTGTCGCGGCTGCGCGAGATGCAGAGCGCGCGGTACATCCAGGAGAGCGCTCGAGTGGCTGCCACCCGACGTCAGCGCCTCGATAGCGTTCTGAGTACCAGCGGTCAGGTGGAGAGGAATTGAGACGGAGTGAGCGAAGGACGACGTAGGCATGCTCAGCGGGTGCTCGAGAAGTAGCAAGATAGAAACGCTAGTGCAATCGGATGTTGATTGTTTGGACGAATGCAACCTGAGCTCTGAAGGTCGCTCCAACTGCATCTCCGTCATCACGGCTTGATCACCAACCGCACAGAGGAGCGCTCGTCGTCACGACAGGAGCATCAGTCATTGCCACATCGGTGGCAGGCTCGGTGGTGAAGCCCTCAGTCAACGGCTCCTCCGTCACAGGGATGTCAGTGGCAGGCTCTGCGGTGGCAGGCTCTGCGGTGACGGGGTCTTCAGTGGCAGGCTCCTTGATGACGGGGTCCTCTGTCGTGGGATCCTCTGCCGTGGGGTCTTCAGTAACGGGATCCTCCGTCACAGGGATGCCAGCGACAGGGTCCGCGGTCGTGGGGATGTCTGTGACAGGGTCCTCATCGACGGGGATGTCGGTCGCAGGTTCCTCCGTCACGGGCTCCAGAACCACAGGGGAGTCAGTGGTAGGGGCGTCGGTGACAGGGGCTTCTGTGATAGCTGCCGCGGTGATAGGTGCCTCTGTTCCTAGGATCGCGTCGCATGTTGCATCAAAGGCGTTGGCGAGTGCGTTGACGTTGATGGCCATTCCACTCGTCGGAATCGTGAGCACGCAGTTTGGTGGGTTCGCTTGAATGACGAGCTGGACGAGCTCCTGACAGCTGGGTAAGATGCACATGACCGCATACTGGGCTTCCGTTGGTAGCACCGTCGTGTAGAGAAGACTGAGGCCCATGTCAATGCCGCAGTCGAAAAGCTCAAACGAATTAAGCAAGCCAGACAGTGCAAAGTAAGCAGCTGTAACCTGGGCGGACGAGCATGGTGGACCAGCACTGGTTGTCGTGGCGCTGACGATGTTGGCACCGGACAAGGCGAGGGCTGCAGCAACGCGTGTGAGCTTCATACTGGCGGCGCTGGAGTGTGGGGACCTGGCTGACAGGTAGAACGCAGAATGCGAAGTAAGGCCAAGCTCGAGAGCTCACCGCCGGTACTCCATTCGAACAACACGTCTCGCGAACAACGAAATCATGCCGCAATGCAACCAAAGAAGTCACTGGGTCTCCACAGTTGAACTCATTTGGTGCAAGAACTTCACAGCTGTCGCGACAATCATACATGACTTTGGAGGCGTTCAGAGGGTGTGCGTGTCGTCTCATGCCCGGTGGACACAAATTGGACAACTCGACGAGGACTTCGAGAGAGTTCAAGTCACCGCTCACTCTTGACTGGGATGGAGATCAAGCGTGGTCAACGAACACACGCACAAGCTGTTCGACTGCGAAGTGCAATTCAATTGGAAATTCGCTTAGAAATGTCCAGGCGACAGCCGTTGGCATATTTTGCTTCCCCCACTCCTCGAGCTCATTGGTGATCGATCAGAAGTGCGGATAGGTGGGGGCGTTGGCGCCGCCCATCCCAACGCCCGCGCTTGGCCCCATTGCGTTCGTGTGAAGGCTGTGGAAGTCGGTTGGGAACTGGTATGTGCCGTTCGCTGGAGTTGTCGTGAACGACGAGCGACTCGAGCTGGGGCGGTGGCTATCTCCACTCTCCTGGGTCATTGTCATCGTGTTGGAAATCATGGGGCTGCTGAAGGCGTTATTGCTGCTCGCGGGCGGCCAGGACGGGATCTGCTGTTGCTGCTGCTCGAGTCCTTGATTGAAGACCGGGACCGCGACTGGCACAGAGATGCTTCCCATGTCGTCCCAGGGCGTCATGGGCATACTGGACGGAGAAGTTGGAGCGGAGGGCGACGTGCCGAACTGCGGCGGGGGAGGCGGGGGAGGCACGAAGAACTCGCTCGACGATCGCTTGCTCAGACCGTCAGCCGTCTCGAACTGCGCTGAGAACATCGGTGGTGGCGGTGGCGGGATGAATTCGTCGCCTCCAAAGTCTGGTGCTGTCGTGTGGGCAGTCATGCGGACACTGTTGCGCTTGGCGATTTGCTCAAGTGGGTCGGCGCTCGGACCATCGCTCTCCTTGGGGTGAGGTGGCGCCTCACCGGTGAACTCCTCAAACTTGAAGCTGTGCACCTCTGGCTCGCTCGTCGCGTTCGCATTAGCCGCCTCAGCTCCTTCGCCGTGCTGCTGGTGTCCTTGCTGAGGTAGAAGTGCTTCGAGCTTGCCCAGTACCTTATCGAGGATAGACGGCTCATGCTTCACCAGCTCCTGCATGCGATGTGACTCCTCCTCCACGCGCTTTGCATAGTGCACGCGGAACTCGAGGAACTGAAGCATAGTATCAGTGGCATGGTGATCAGCGAGTGACGACCTGGTAACCAGTGAGATGGCATCGATACGACCTTACCCGTTCGAGAAGCGGTGTGAGCGTCGACTCTCGTGCGCTGACAAAGTCGCGCAGGTTCTTGATCGTTTCGTCCGACGTTTTCGTGTACGAGCTTGTAGCGGACGCGAGCTTTTGCTCGTTCTACGAGATGGTTTGAGCAACAAGGGGTGAGTTCACCCTCACACATTGGGACGGTGAAAGCACCAGCCAAGAGAGAGAGAGAGAGAGAGAGAAAGACGTACGCGCATGAGCTTCTCCACTTCCTTGGGCTTCTCTGGCTTTCCGGAAGTCGAGCGCTTGTCCCGCGCCTCGCGGAGCGACATGACCTTGCGCGTGTAGTGATCGAACACGAGTTTCTCGTCCTGGAAGACGGTGGCCTCGTGCTTGAGTGCCAGAACCCGTTGTTGCCATCCAGCGACAGGCCGCAGCACTCGCTTCTCGAACCGTGCGAGGCTCTCGTTGCCCACGTGGGTGTCCACCTGGAAGAGCGCAGCCTTGAGATTCGTTGAGAAGTGCTTCATCTCGTCAGAGCTCTCGCCGGGAGGCGTGAGGTTATCGACAGCCTGAAGGACCATGGTACCGGACGAGTGGAAGACACGCATCGCGCTGGAGAACGAGCGCAGGGCTGTCTCGAGCGCGGCGATACCCTCGGCGGTTCGCTCAAAGGCTACCAACGCCGTGTCGAACTGCACATTCTTGCTCGGCCTGGCCGCCCCGAGCTTGGTCAGCAGCTTGTTCTGCGCTCGCACGCGGAGTGACGACATCAATCCCTGCCCACTGTTTGCGGCTTCTTTCGCTGTCGTTTCGGAGTGTGGACTGGTGTCCCGAGTGCGAAGGTCCTGATAAGGTGTGAGGAAGAGGGGCAAGATGAGGACGAAGACTCGCGGCTGGCGGTTTGGTCAGCGGCCTTGCTGGATGCGAGCCAAAAATACCGATCCTTGCTGACACTGCGCGTCTTTGGTGACCTGGCGAAGGAGATCATGGGCTCTCAACGTCGGCGCAGAGGTGATTTTGCTGTCGCACGCCCAATTTAGAGCGCAAAAGCGATGACGGCGCGTCTTCTTCCCCCCCTGCAGCCGTTATCGACCCATCGAGTTCTCGTGGCGACATCGGCGAAAGAATGGCTGTCGGCAGCGTCATGACGAAAAGGAGCTCGTTGGCAGGAGTGGCGGCGTTGAAGAGGAAGAGCAGCCGTGCCACGGCATCCTTGAGTAGCACATTGACGGCGGCCGCGTCGACGGCTTCCGCCGATGTGAACGCGCGGCAAGTGACACGAGCCGAGTTCATGGAGCTGTCGGCGATCGTGGCTCAGCTTCGCAAGGACTTGCTTCGCCTCCAAGGTGTCGGTAATGATGCAGCGTCATCGTGCTAGTGAGTCTCTTGCGCATGGCACTGATGATTGTTTTCTTCTCTCGACTAACAGAGAGTCAGCTGGCGAGCGACATGGAGTTCACCAACGCGCAGGTGACCGCCAACAAGACTTCGCTGGGATCCCTTGCAGAACTATTAGCCGAGAGAGAGGAGGAGACACAGCAAGCGCAGGAGTCTCAGATACGGGATCTGCGCATCGAAAGCGGACAGAAGCTCACGGACGCACAGCTCGCACTTGAGCGACTCGAGTTTCGCTTCAAACACCACGTGCGTGACTGCCGAGCACTCGCAGAGCAGCTGGAGCACGAGCAAGAGCAGGGACGAGCGCTCAAGTCCCAACTGGCGCAGATGCAGCTTCTGGTCGACAAGCAGCGTGAGCAACAACTCACTCTCGTTGAGAGCATTCAGTTCGCAGTAGCAAGTGTCGAGGAAAAGGTCGCGACTACCGCCAGTGAGACTGCGAGCAAGATGGATGCGTTGCAGCGACGCGTGGCCTCATTCGTCAAGAAGTTTGAGCAGGACTCGCAAGGTGAGCGGCCACAGATTGTGTTGATGAAGGTGTTATAGTAAACCGACGATCATGCTGTAGAACCGATGAATGCACTCGCAAAGGATCTGCGAGATCTGGAGCTCCGAGAAAAGCGACAGGGCGTGCTTATACACCAGGTAAGGCTTGCTCTGCGTACTTCATGGTGCATTACTCGTTGACCATGTGCCCTCCATGCTCTGCGGTGGCGAGTAGGCGCTGGACGACCTCGTTGTGCTTCGGCAGTCAACAAGCGAGCTACAAACGATCAGTGCTGCTGTTGAGCGAGACCGCGAGGAGCTTAGCCGGCTCCAGAGTGAGGTACGTCGCCCACTGAAACATGCAATGCCCTGACTTGTACTGATGCGCGCGTGGATGTCTCCAGGTTGCGGTTCGACTTCGGAACGCCGACGACAGGGTCGGCCGAGTGATTTCTCTGGTCGAAGACAGCGTCGAGCGTTCGGAGCTGCAGCGCGTCGTGGAGCGCCTCGAGAGCAGCGTCAAGAACCGCGTCGAGGCCGTGCTCGAGGTCCGTCGATGCTCTGCGCTCCCCTTTGGCATGGTTGATGTCGACTCTAATTTGAAGGCTTCCGCCGGCAGATGGTTGCTCTTTGCGTCGAGAGTGTCCGACGGAGCGGAGCCCCTATCCACTATCATTAGGGCGTCGTTGAGTGGTGGCCACAATCAGCACAATCCGATCTTCTTTGCGTCTCTCGAACTACGATCGTCCGCTGGCAAATGCCACCTCCAGCGCAGCAGTGCACGATGCGTTACATCGTTGCAGTGTGACTGGAAGGACGGATGTTCTATGGGACAGTTGTTGGCATAGCCGGTCGTGGTCGGACCTTCGCCACGCTCGAGTGCAACATGCTGGACACCATCCAGCCGATAGAGTGCATGGGATGATCTGCACGGCACAATGCACTCGTCTCGCTTTTGCTCTCAACCACACGTGATGACCTCCAACTTGACCACCCCGGATGATTTCGGTAGCGATCAGGCCCTGATCGCCACCGAAATCATGTATGACTGCTGCTGACGTCGTCCGTTCGGTGGCTTGCACTGCGCCACAACTTCCCTCCCATCGCAGTAGCGACGCCCGTGTGCCGCTCCATCCACGTGCCAGCTTCTCTAATGCACCTCCACAACGAAGCGCGTGCTTGCTCGAGGCACTTGGGCTCTTCCCGCATAGCATTTCACTCCATCTGATTGGGGGCAGTCCTTCCGCATTGCGAAATGATATTCAAAATGCCGCCGCAGAAGGCGCTGTGGTGATGGAGGGGAGGGGCTCTCAACAATGTGGGGTTGTCCAGATCGTGCCGGTGGCACGATAACATCATGTATGATTATTGGAGTCGACTCTCTCACACCATACGTACACCGACTGAGGCATCTTTGTGCGCGTTGGAGCTGCAGTCTCCAGAGTGGAGTGCCTCCTGCCCGCTCCAAACCGAGTCCGCACTCCGCAATTTACGCCCTACCTCTCAGCCAGGTCTTCGCTCCCAAGCCATCATGAAGTTCGCCCGTGTCGCCACCGCGCTCGCATTGTCCGGTGCCAGCGTTGCCACCACCACGACTGCTTCTTCGGATTGCTCGTCGACTCAGCAGGTGACGTCCTACACCGTCCTGGCGAGCCTTCTCTCGTTGAACGAGCTCAACCTATGCATGAGCGACGCTGGTATCAACTTCCTCTTCATGACCTCGCTGCCGACGGATGAGCAGTACTTGCCGATGTGCCAGTCGACCAATTGCAACACGTTGATCGCCGACATTCTCGCGCTTACCATCCCGAACTGCGTTCTCACGATTCCAACGAGCGGGCTGGGGGCAAATGTGTACGAGATCGCGCACGGGTTCGCGGACAAGTGCGAATTGATCTTGAACCCAGCTACGGAAGCCCCAGTCACCGAGGAGCCCGCCACTGAGGACCCTGTCACTGAGGAGCCCGCCACTGAGGACCCTGTCACTGAGGAGCCCGCC
>JAADYB010000273.1:0-27461 GCA_023338075.1 Phytopythium litorale
AGGGAGGTCATGCCGACCAGCATCTCGCTGTCTTCCGGCGAATTGGAGGCACTCGACGAGTTGGTCACCCGTGATTCGGCCCCTCCTTGCCCGACAACAACAGTGCGCATTGACTTGACGGGCAGCAGCGAGGGCAACCGTTCCAAGAGCGCAAGCAGCGGCGCTTGCAGAGAGCTAGCGGATTCCGTCCCCCAGCCATCATCGTCGCGAGGAACAAATTCTCCGACAAAGATGACACCCTTTTGCTGTGTCAAGTCATGGCTGACATGCCCTTCGCGACGGCGAAGGGGGACCGGATGGTCGCATGGAAGAAGACTGCGGCGAGAGTTCGGGCTTTCGACAACTTCTCGAAGAACTACCTGACGGGCAAGGCGGCGCAAAGTCACTTCCAGGCGTTGATGAAGATCCACGAGTCCGTCGACGACTCGTTCAAGAGTGCATCTGGTGTAATGCGCAAAATGTCCGAGAAGCGCATGCTGCTGACCGAACTATCTGTCCTGGTGAAAGAAGCTCACGACGCCAAGGAGGAGACATCTGCAAGAGCACCTGGCATCCGTGGGAGGGACGCCCAGCGACGAGATGTTGGTCGCTTCCGAGACGCTGCAGCTAACACCCTGAGCAAGCGAAGTATCCAAGGGAGCTCAGTCCGTGACTTCGAGTTCTCGCGAGAACATGGCGATGACGACCGGTTGGACATGGTGAAGTTGATTCAAGAAGAGAACGCGAAGGACAGGGCAGAGCGCGAAAAGGACCGAGAAGAACGACGACAAGACCGGGAATTGTCGCGAACGGGTCTCACTCACATACATGTTTTGGCACAGATTTGGAATGAACCGTGACATAGAAACGCAGCGGATTTCCTGGTCAAATCAGGCAACAAGGGAATCACTGTCAACGCAAAGCAGTTTTGGTTCTTGCGGGTGGTAGGTGGCTGCCAGTGCTGGCAAATGCAGATGCTGTCGTGGACGTCGGCGAAAGAGCTTCCTGTGGGGGCTCACGCTGGGCTTGTCTAATGCGCTGGCAAGGTCGTGCCATGCACTGGCAAGTTCAACCGATTCTACCAATTATATATACCGTCTGTCGGTTTGACGTTTGACCGCGCCGTGTTTCTGCCCAGCCTCTGTGCGTTCATCAGGTCTTGACGAACTTTGGCGGCCCTCGCATAAGCACTGTAATAAAGCATCCGCTGGAGTGCTCGAGGCGATCTAGGCGCTCAAGCGACCCGAGGCGGCCTCGCCCTCCACGCACAACCTTTGCCATGCCCACGTGCATGTTGCCTTCAATGGGAACCCTTCGCCATCGATTGACGTGTCGCGAAACAGCGTTCTGCTGAACATGCAACATGTTGGCGCTCCACGGGTGCCTCAACCAGTCCCCACAAGACGCAATGTTGGACGAAATGAGCACCACGTCCACCACGTCCACCACTTCAAGCTCTCACGCTGAAGCATGCGCACTCCCGTTTTGTCACTTATCCGTTGGGGACACTCCGGCCAGCAAAAATCGTCCGACGCAAAAACAGGTCGACTGCCGATCCAATTTCCGCCGGCAACGAAAAGAAACGGCGCGGAGTGGGCCAGTCGTTGCGTCGCCCACGGTACGCCCCTCTCCGTCCCTCCAGACGTCGCCCCTCCCGCGCGACAGGGGTACATCCATAGTTACTGCTATCAAAAACCCTCGGGATGACCCCCCGCGCCGCAAGCACGACGCCAGTTCGCCGTAAAGTCACGCGCCGCCAAACCACCACAGTGCGCGTGGCAAAGCGCCAATCGAACCGCGGCGAAGGTTGGGTTTGCCTGCTGTATAGCCTTCACCCTGGACGTCGCCTCTGGCCGGCGATCCGTTCGTGTCCGACCCGGAGGCGTCTCGACGGGTGTGTGGGCGGCGGCCTCCTGGTCGCATTGCCCAACTCCCGGGCCCTCGGACGTCCGCCGCTCCTTCTTCTCCTCCTCCTCCTCGAAACCAGGAAACCGCACAGTCGATGGCACGCGTAGCGAGGTACAGGGACGAAGACGAGCACTGGGCCATGGACCGCACGCTGCTGGACGAGCGGCTGGACGAGGACGGGGCCCTGGCGCGCCGCCTGCCGCCGGGCGTGTCGCCCAACAACGCCATCTTCGGCGCGCCGAACCTGCCGCGGCCGCTCTCGTGGCAGCGACCCGAGCACGCGCCGCAGCGCCGCGCCATCCTCGCGCGCGTCGCCCGGCTGCTGTCGCCCAACGCGCAGCTCGTGGCGGGCGGCGCCGGCGACAAGGCCTGGGCGCTCGCCAGGAAGCTCGAGGTGCTGCTCTTCCTGCACTCGGCCTCCATGATGGAGTACACGAACCCCGACAGCCTCGCGCGCCGCGTGCAGGCACTCACGGCCGGCATCGTCAACAAGAAGATCCGCCGCGAGAGCAGCTCGCAGCCCGGGGCCCCGCCTGCCGTCCCCGCGAGAGCAGCCGAGCCGTCCGCGCTCCCGGGCATCACTGCGCTCATGCCGCACAAGAAGCGCAGCGTCGAGGAGATGCAGCAGCAGATGGACGCGCCGGCCGCCAAGCGTCTCCGGCCCGCCCCCGCCTCGGCAGTAGCAGCAGCAGCGGGACCCTCGCCACAAGCTGTCGCGCCACTTTCCGGCCCGACGGGGCTTGGCTCGATGCTCTTTGGAGGAGAGGGAGAGATGGCCAAGATGGTCTGGGGCTTCGTGGACGGCGTGCAGATCATGCGCTGCCGCCAGGTGAACCGCAGCGCGCGCGCGCTCCTCCCGCTGTTCGTGTCGTCGCTGCAGCTGAGCTGCAACGCCGTGCAGCGCGCGCTCGCCACCAAGAAGGGCCCGTTCTCGGTGCTGCAGCAGTGCGCCAACCTCCAGCGCCTGGAGATCGTGTCGCTGTCGTCCATGGGCATGACCTTCGGCAAGCTGTCGATGCGCGCGACCGACTGCCCGCAGCGGTTCGTCGTGACGCACGATGACCACGAGCAGATCGTGCTGGCGCTGTCGGAGCAGATGCGGCTGCGGGCCTTCTCAGGGCTCAAGCGACTCGTCATCACGTGCTTGTTCACGAACGAGGAGGCCGACGGCGAGGCGGACGTGCTGCTGAGCAACCTCATGCTCGGTTCGTGCCCCGACCTCGAGGAGCTGTGTCTACCCGGCAACAGCTTTGGCGACTACGGCGCGATGAAGGTGGCGCAGATGCTGCGCTCCGAGGTGTGTCCGAAGCTCACGCGGCTTGATCTGCGGCGCAACTTCATCGGCGAGGACGGGCTGCGGAGTCTGTGCCACGCGCTCGCGGACGGCTGCGCGCCGCACCTGGTGGAGCTCTGTCTGGGCGGCAACATGCTCACGGACTCGAGCTTCCACCACATTCTGTTCGCGATGGAGAGCGGCCAGCTGCGCAACCTGCGGTTCCTCGGCGTCGAGGCCAACTACCTGTCGGGCAACAGCATGGAGATGCTCGGCCGCACGATCGGCAAGCTCGTCTGTCCGGTGCTCTCGCAGATCTCGTACAATGACAACAGCGTGGACAACGCGACGGCCAAGCGCGTGATCGCCACGTCCGTCTACCAGGAGCGCGTGTGGCAGGCCAAGCTGCAGCAGCAGATCCGGGATCACGGCCACGCGGCGGCGGCGGGCAGCGCGTCCACCATGAGCTCCGACGACGAGTACGACGACGACGACGGCGCGTACTCGGACGTGTAGATGGAGGCAGCGCAGGGTCTGAAACCAGGCGACGGCGACGGCGACGGTGAGTAGAGCAGAGAGGGACGCGAAGGCGGCGGAGTGGACAAGTATTTAATGAACCGCGTCATTCGTGCAGATCTCCACGAGGTGGACCGACCAGCAAGGTGGAAGGCAACTACCGTGCCTGCCGCAACGCCAGTCTTGTTGTTGGGGCGACGAGAAGAGAGTGGCCCGCTCAGCACTTCATTATTGACGATCCGCCATGTCCATGGAGCGCGACCTTCAGCATCTCGGCCCCCCGCACCAATCGACCGCTGGCCGTGCCCGCGACTCGGAAGTCATGCGCAAAGGAATCCCCATGAGAGTGAATGGCTCCGAGCTTCGAGGAAGACATCCGCGTTGACGAAGGTCATCGAGACGGGTAGTCCAGCATGTCGGACTGGCGTCCAACCTGGGCAAGTCGGTGGCGAAGGCTCATCAGGCTCAACTGCTCGACCGTCATGATGCGCATCAGTCGCAGCAAGAAGCGCGGGGACAGCGCGAGGTAGGTGTCCGTGAGATTGCATGAGGAAGGTAGATCCCGACCGCGTCATACAGTGTCAGTGCACCCCGTCCATACCAGTGGGTCGTCGTTGAGAAGCTCCCTGTCGGTGAATTCCCCAGTTCGCCATCGTCATCGACACCAAACTATGCTGGCTGCACGCAACCCGATGCGGGTGGGCGGCCGACGTGAGCACTGAACGTGGTCGTCCCGAGACGTTTACACCGCCTGCTCTCGTGTTCGTTGGTGCTTCCTCTCGCGGCGCTCGTTCATCCGTTCACGCAGCCGCGTCTTGGCCTTGCCGCGGACCTCTGTCAGCTTCCCATTCGCCCTCTTGGCGAGTTGACAGGCGCGCGAGATGCGGACAGCCAGCATCCGCTCCTTCGTCGGCACTTCATGACTTTCGTCTCTCCGCGCTCGTCTCGATCCTCCTCGCACCCGCTTCCATCGTCGGGGACGACGGAAGGCGAGCCATCACACCCAAACGTCTCGAGCGAGCGCGCAAGCCACAGCACCGCGGCCCGCACCGCCGCCGCCAATCGCCCCAGGAGCCACCGCAGTCCCGCTGCTGCCGCCTTCGCCCCCACCTTCGCCGCCACCGCCGCCATCCTCTAGTCTGCTAGTGGAGAAATGAAGCAAGGCGGGAGGGAACGCAGCAGCGAGAAAGAGGAGTTGCCTCTTATTCACCATGCCATGCACCGTCGTCTTATTTGCGGCAGGCAGGCAGGTAACCTTCCTCCCGCTTCTCCAGACGCTGTTAATGCGACTCCAGACTCCATGCGACCGCCTTCTAGTAGGCAGTCGCTTCCCTGCAGGCCGACGCCCTCGCGGCCAGCGCTAGCACGCTGTCTGCAGGTTGGCGATGGCGTCGTCCGCGAAGACGACGGGCGAGTCCCAGTTGTCGGCGAGCGGGTCGAGGCGGAAGGACAGCAGCTGCAGCTCACGCTGGGACGTCACGTCCGCCGGCCGCGGGTCCGGCAGGAACGAGCTGTCGGCCACGCGCTCGAAGCGGAAGCCGGCCGCGCGCGCCTCGCGGAAGAACTGGTCCTCCGTCGACTGCGCGCGGCACACGAAGCCGCAGTAGAAGACCGTCTCGAGCGGCGCGCGCGCCTTGAGCATCAGGTACTTGATGGTCTGCAGGATCGGCGTGACGAGCATCGGCCAGCACACCACGTCCGCGCCGATGATCACGTCCACCGGGTGCGGGAAGCGCTGCTCGAACGCCGCCACGCTCGCCTGCTCGCCCCAGAGCAGCGGCAGCGCCACGCACTGCGGAGAAGGCAGCGAGTCACACGCGTGAGCAGGAGCTTGAGACCAATTGAATCAAGTGTTCAAGCCTCGCGACGTACCGCGCCTCCGTTCTCACGCGCGTTGTCGTCCAGCAGCTTGAGCACGATGTCGTTCCCGTCCGTCAGCGCCGTCCGCGCTCTACAGTGACCATGAAGCAGCAGCAGCAGCAACGAAGTGAGGCGCGTCCGTCGTCGTCGTCCAGCAGGTAACGAGCAGCCATGACGCACGCGAACTTGGACGCGACGAGCCCGCTGAGCCCCGCGCCGGCGCCGAGCTCCACGACCGTCTTGCCCACGAGCTCTGATCTCCGCGCCGCGAGGAACCAGGCGAGGAACACGGACACGGGCCACACGACCTGGCCCGTCAAGTCGTGGTCGGTCTGCCGCTCGCAGACGCGTCAGCGACTCCCACACACCGTCTGCAATACGCTCGTGGCCACGGACTCGACACGCACCGAGGCCGCGGTCGAGCACAGCAGCCGCTGCTGCACGCCATCGCCGAACGAGAACTCGCGCGCCACGTAACTGCGGACGGGAACGGCAGGCGGCGGTCATGCATCCAGTCAAACGGCCAGACAGGAGACGCAGAGAGCCGCACTCCTGGTTCAGGAACAGCTCCGCGCTGAAGAAGTCCTCGTAGCCGCCGTCGTCGTGGCCGGCATGGCCATCGCCCGCGTCCATTGCTGCCATGCTTGACAGTCCAGCTCGGAGTATAAATTGACCGGGGCGTCACGGTACTCGGCGGCACCTTGAAGGAAACGGCAAGGGAAACTTTCCCATCCTGGGGAAGGAAGTCGACGGAAAGCGCCACTCTGACACTTGCCGCGGCTCGGCAACGCGGCTCTGACTCTGGCTGTGCGTTCATCAGAGGCAGACTCTGAGCTGTGAGCTGCGACGGGTTTGCTTTGGCGGTGCGTTGTGGAGCGAGCTTGGCGGTTGTGTCGTGGTCTCGGGGCGTCCAGTGGCTAATGGTTCGGGTCGTCTGTGCGTGACACGCTCGCCTTCAGTCGCTGGAGTGAGCTGCGCGCATTACAGAAGATCCGAGGAGCGGCGCAGGGACTCGCGGACAATATGCCGGAGCTCGTTGTCGCGCTGGTCAAGAAGGACATGAGCGTTGGTGTGCCATTCGTGGTGGACATCGAGGACACGGCGCGCATCGCGAAGCTGCTTAACGAGATCAAGGCAGCGAACCCCGTCACCTTTCGCCTGTTTGACCCGCGTGACCTGAATCTCTACGTGGCGCGTCATCGTCAGCACGGAGGTTTCTTGCCCGAATCATCGGCGAGAGGAGACTCTCGCAAGAGCAAGTCGGCAAGTTTCTGACCGACGAGACTCGACTCAATCCAACGGCAGCGGTGAACAATGTGTTCTGGGACAACGTCTACCAGCCAGACGTCATCCACGTGCTTGCTGTGATGCCGACGAGGACGCTGGTTTGCGCAGTTCCTGGTGCTCGCACGTTTGGTGTGGAAGCAAACGTCCAAGCTGATGTCAACAGATTCGCGCAAGCCATCGTCGAGACCTGGCCTGCACACTTTGCTGGAGTCGATGCTCTGACTCTGGAACTCTACTCGTTGGTGAACGAGGAGGCGTCGTTCCTCATTGGTGGCGAAGATGCGAATCTCCTACGGCAAGGAGACATCAGCGATCGCATCAATGCGATCATTTCGCGGGACCAGATCGATGGTTCTCAGACCGTCGGCACGGTGTTTGGAGACCTGGTGTATGCGAATGCTGTGCAAGTGATGGTGATCGATCCAGCTCGGACTTACCGTCGCGCTCATCCAAGTGCATTGGGGAAGTGCACTCGTCTCCATTGGAACGCGCTGAATGAAGCGCTGGAGCGTTTGAAGCGCTCCGTGGACGAACCAGCTCTGCTATCGAAGATTGCGTGGGAGGACGTGGAGAGCAAGTACTGGGTGAAGAGCCACCCGGTAGAACCTTCAGCCGCTGGAAAGGAGCTGGCTTACTCCGTTTGATGCGGTTATGAGCGGATGATGGAGTTGATGCAGGATCGCGATGCAGAGCCTGAGCAAAAGATGTTGCTGCTACTATTGCAGCTCTGTGGTTCATGCGGCCCGAAGTTGAAGCTTGGTGCGCAAAGGGAGCTCAGGAGAACCACGGATTCACTTGAGGTGGACGGCCAGGCAGACTTTTATCTTTCGCGTGGACTCTCCAGTCGCGTGCGTAGTGATGGCGACGGAAGCACAGAGCAGTGAGTCAGGTGCAGACGATGAAGAGCACGAGGAGGAGATGCGAAACAGTGTGGCGCAAGCGTTAGTGCCGATGGACCTGCTCAACAGCTACAAATGCGACACGGAGGACGCTCAGTCGGTGGGCAACATCGTCACCAACTTCACGAATTGGACATTCATCAAACTCGAGTATCCCGAGCATGGAGGAATACCTACCGTGATGCGCGACGACGATACGCTGGTGGGGGATTTCTTCGGTCCGCCGAGTGATGAGGTCTTCGCGCGTATTATCGGGAAGATCGTGAAGGTGTGCGGGCTCGATGAACTTCCAGTCGAGTAGAGAGGGTCGTGACTAATGACAATGATCCACGTCTGATGAGTGCACGGCATTGTTGAAGCTTTGCATCTGTGATGAACTTTCTTGGTGGCACGTCGACGAAAGATGCGCTAGAGATAGCAAAACGATTCACTGACAGATCGACTGGACTCCACACACTGACATAACCTTTCCGACAATCCGGGCAAGATCGTGGTCGGTTGGTTGGCTGGCACTTCGACTTACTAGCATGTTTTGGTCGTTGTGTGGTATCGGTTTCCCACCACCTGCGGCGTACTCGATTTTGATGAAGGTCCACTCCAAGTAGTTCGACACAATTCCACCCACCGAGTTGATGTCGTCTCCGATTCGGCGCCTGTTTTGCACCTCCATCTCAACCACCACCTGTGCAAAGCCATCTGCCATCTCGTGGTGCTCATTCGACGGCGTGTGGGCCTTGATCTGCAGGCACACACGATCATCGCCGTTGCAAAAGACAAAATCGGCTAAGCCTGCCGCTTTGACTACGCTGTTGGCGCTGTCAAGCTTGTCTTGCATGCATATCTTCAATTCCGGATAGCGTCACTCAAAGATACTCCTGAAGAGAATGGATAGAATGTCCTTGCACTCCATCTCGCTCCGGGGTCCAGCATCACACTAATGGTGCCTTCGACCTCGTGTTTCTCGTTAAGCAGCTTCGCGATGCGCGCCGTGTCCTCGATGTCCACCACGAATGGCACACCAACACTCTTGTCCTTCTTGACCAGCGCGACAACGAGCTCCGGCATATTGTCCGCGAGTCCCTGCGCCGCTCCTCGGATCTTCTGTAATGTGCGCAGCTCACTCCAGCGACTGAAGGCGAGCGTGCCACGCACAGACGACCCGAACCATTAGCCACTGGACGCCCCGAGACCACGACACAACCGCCAATCTCGCTCGACAACCCACCACTTCAGCAAGTGTTCCAAAGTGTGGCGGTATTGCCAACCGCAGCGGACCAATAAAGCCTCGCACAGCGACCTGCAGGAAGAACCGCTCCGCCAGCGTCACGTCCCCGAGGCGTGGCAAGTTCCAGAGTGAGGTGTTTAGCCTCTGCGATGGACGCGAGGGATTATGACCCAGGAACCTTTGCCCGACGGGTCGGGTTCTGTCTAAGCGTTGCTAGTGGGCGTACACGGTCGGAATCCCGCGACATCAAAGCTCCCAGCGGTAGGGACAGCGCAGGCAGATGACGACGATGCGCGTGCGGTCGACGATGGCCTTGCGCCGCCACTGGCGGTAGCGCGTGCGCGAGCTGCCGCAGGCGCGGCACTCGAAGAGGTCGGACTCGAAGCCCTCGAGCTCGCGCTCGTCGCGCATGACCTCGTGCGTGCGCTTCTTGATCCACTCCTTGCGCTGGCGCGCCAGCTGCGGGTTGGCCATGTCCGTCGCGCTCATGCGCACCAGCCCGTGCGCCGGCAGCTCGCCCGACAGCAGCCGCTGCCGCAGCGCCTCATTGCGCGCGTCGCGCAGGTTGAACAGCAGCTGCCGCGCCTTCTGTCCGTACGCTTTGGTCAGCGAGAGGCTGTCGCGTCAAGCACGCACGGCGTCAGGCTCCGTCTTGGGGTCTAAGGCACGAACGACACGTTCCGCACCTCTGCCCGTAGCACGCGTGCAGCTCGGCCTCAACGTCCAGCGCGATCAGCGGCGCGCTGGGCGTCAGCGGTCGCAGGATCTCCGTCAGCCGCGCCGAGAACCGCCGCCGACCCACTGCTCGACGACCGGAAGTCAGCCCCAATACCCAGAGTATATCAACAGGAACTAACGACAGACACGCACGCGCGATGGCGGCCAGGCTCCACGACTTGCACACGCGGCCCACCTGCCCGAAGCTGATGATGATCACCAGCACCTCTAGCGGCAGTTCGCTCGCCAGTGACCGCCTCCTGGACGCCGCCGGAGACGCACAAGCCGACGCTGGAGACGCCTCCACGCTCGTGCTCATCGCCGCGTCGCCGTCGCGGTGCTGGGCGACCTCGCGCTCTACCGGCGGCTCTGACTCGAGGTCCAGCTCCTCCTCGAGCTCCAGCGCCCAGGCCGCGTCCTCGTCCGGCGCCGGGGACGGCGGGGCCGCCGCCTCCGCCGTCATCGTCGCCATCATGCGCGATGGCGAGGCAAAGCACTGGGCTTCAGTATACCGCGCCGCCTTCTCCCTCGCGTCGTTGTTTCCGATGTGGACCCCGTCAAAGTACGACAGGAACGAGAAAAGTCGCGCGAAGGTTGCGTGAACCACTACGTTGCGAGAAAGTTGCGCGAACAGACGTCACATTGCGACTTTTGACGCACATTCGCGATCTTGTCGGCTTCAACTTGGCGTTCGGGACGCTCTCGACAGGTCTCCACCCCTCGCTCCCGGCCAACGATCGCATCGCTGGTCACTCTATCGCTTCATTTGAATTGACTTGCTGATTGTCGACGTCAGTAGCTGGTTACCGGACGATGCCGAATGTAGTGGAGGCTTCGCCTGGGAGAATGGAGTACCTCGTCGCCGGACGTCATGAGCATATGCACATCCGCTGAATGAGCCTGTTCTGTCGGCTTGAGTATGCTTCGCAGGTTGGTCAAACCTCGTAGGTGTGAATGGTGAACTGGACGGACGAGATCAGGCCCACAGTCCTGGGCATGACACTTTTCCGCCGGACCCACTCACTCGACTTTGACCTGAACGCCGCGAATCGCGTCCTCAGTGCTCTTTTCTGACTCTGCAACGAGTCAATTCGCTTTGAAGTTCATGAGAATGCTGCAGTTGTGCTCACTCGTCCTCTGAAGGCGCATTGAGACCATGCTCGTTGGTTCGGAGTCACGGAGCGATAGAAGTCACGCGAACCGGAGGAAAAACGACGTCGCCCTGGTCGTCGCTCGCGAGAACCTCCAGCAGCACAAACGGCGAGCGAGTGAAGAGATGCGAACCGGGCAGCCGCTTCCGGCACAGTTCAAACACACTGCGAATGCGACGGCCGAGTCGATCAATGCTGGAAACAAGGAGCAAGAAAGTATTGGCTCGACTTACCTCGTAACGCGGTGTCGCTCGGACTCCAACCCTTTGTTAAGGGTGAGCAGAGGCGTCGTGCCACTCCCAAACGCCCGGATGGTGTGGATTGTCACCCCAAACTTGTGCTATGAACATAGATACTCGTCAGCATCCTGTTTGACTTGCAACGAATGTGTACATCGCACCTCGAGATACTCGACAACAGC
This sequence comes from Phytopythium litorale, assembly GCA_023338075.1. Taxonomy (NCBI): domain Eukaryota; phylum Oomycota; class Peronosporomycetes; order Pythiales; family Pythiaceae; genus Phytopythium; species Phytopythium litorale. The sequence goes on from JAADYB010000273.1 coordinate 11,237, forward strand.
ACCGACGCTCTGCAGTTCGACCGACATTGGCACTTTCACTTGACTCCACAGGGTGAAGCCGTCCACTGCAGCTCGGACGGGCGTCGCTCTTGTCACCTCGATCGCCATTGATCGAATTGCAATAGGAGCATTGGGATGGCGCACCTCGAGTCGAAAGGCAGAGCTGTCTCCGCACATACTGGGAAGCATCAAGCGGTAATTCCTGACCTGCTGGCTGCCTGTCAACGCCTTGATCGTTGCAATTGTGGCCAAAGCGCCGGCGATTGTCGCGACTGGGGACGACGTGGCGCAGTCGCCAAGCAATCGGCGGGCGGACTCGACATCCTCCGGCGGGGACAGCGATGCTGCTTTGCCCAAGATGTGCATCAAACTTCGTAGGAATGCCAGGTGGTGCCGGTCGTAGAGCGAGACTGTGGTGGCTTTGACGCGATTGGCGGCACGAACCAGCAGCGGACCGCTTTTCGACTCCTGGAAGCTTCCGAGAATTCCTGCCGGTGATCGCGGATTGCATCGGAGACTAAACGCATCAGTCGTTGTTGCTGCTGCCGCTATCTGTCGACGCATCTGCTCCACTGTTATTCACAGACGCGAGTCAGCTGCGTTTACGATTGAATAGACGTTGGTCGTCTTACCTGGAGGAACAGTCACATCTAGCGAGGCGGCAATGATACAAGCCGCGCTGCTCACTAGCAGCGAGTGGTGCGAGTCTTCCGGGTTGATCGGCAGGATCCTGTCGCATTCCGAAGAGGAAGAAGAGCTGATCCACACGGGCAAGAGCTCGCACAGCCTCCAGGCTTCCTGAACGCAGTCACGGAACGAGGAGACGTTGTGGCCTCGTTGCACAACCGTCCAGATCCCCCACAATTCTTTGGCTGTTGTCTCCTCTGCTTGGCCACCCGTGCTTGCGTCTAGGCGAGCGAAGAAGAAGGAGCAGCTCTTGGTCGACACATTGAAGACCCAGTCGAACACGAGAAGACAACTGGCGGCAAGCTCGTCCAGCTCAAAGCACCGGTCGCTGTTGCTTTGGAGGTGAGATACTGAAGGATCCGCTTTACTCGTCGAGACCACCGGTGCAGGCAGGTGGTCGAACGGGTAAATGTCTGCTCTTGACCGCCGCGAGCTCGGGATGAGCGACTCGCTGAACGTTGCGGTAAGCTGCGGAGCGAACGTCTGGATCCGGATCGAGTGCGCCTCCTGGCTCGCACAGACATAAGGCTTGGAGTAGATGGTCGCGTTCGTATCGAGCCACAAGTATTGCTGTGGTGACGGCAGCACAAGGAAACCGGATTTAGCTGCGAGTACAGTCTGCAATAGTCCATTCCCCGCTCCTCCACGCTCATACCTGGCGAAGGTTAGACTCGCCGGCGATGACGCAGCCGCTGTCGTTCCAAAACCGATGGTGGTCGTCGGCGCAGTTGACATCGCAGAGCTTGACTGTTGCTCCAAACTCGCTCGCAATGGCTCCCAGACTCGCAACTACGTCTTGATGAACGACTGATGGGGAGAACAAAGGCTGTGTAGCGAGGGCCTGCGTCTTCAAGGTGCATGGGGGCGTCGTTGAGTCCGTGAGGATGTTGACAGGAGATCGTTTTCCGATACCGAGGCAAAAGCAGTTCTATCACGTGGACAACGCATAGTCAGCTGTCGCATCCTGATTCGAACCACCACGCTTCGCTCTCACCTTGATCACTTCGGTGGTGAGAGAGTCGACACCGACAAATGACACGGACGCGCTTTGAACGCGCAAAGCGGCTGCCTCCCCGAGAATGGCTCCGATTCCAGAGTCCCGTCCGCTAGATGGACCAGTCAGAGCATCCTCGTGACCGCGCGAGGGGAGTACATCAAGGATGTCGAAGAACTGGAGCTGCTGTGGTGTGTCCGACACTGACGGTGGCAATGGCAGTCCTAGTTTTCCTTTTTAATCAGGATACATCTCGGATCAGGCATTGTACGCGAAAGCAGTGACGCTCGAGACGTACCGCAGAATCGCAGCGCCTGGATAGCAGCGCAGCCGGCGACGAGCGAGGAGAGCGGTTGGAATTCGCTCGAGGAGCACCGCACGAGTCTTTCTACGAGCTCCAGATCGACATCACTCGTGCTGACCGCGGGAGATTGAGAGGCGGTATGCAATTGCTCGTTCTACAAACCATTGTAGCCGTGAGTGGTGAGTTGATACGAGCCTTACAAGCCTCATGCGTGCACTGATCACCGATTTGAGGAGCTTGAGAATGAGCCCCATCGTCTGCTGGATGTGCTCGGAGTTGTTGCTTTCCGGGTAGCTGCCAAAGCACTGTCGAAACGCGTAGATGCCTTGCATCGCCACGTGAAACGACCCAGCGTCCGCATCTGGAATCAAGGGAACACTGTTAGACTCGGTACGACAAAGTGTATGAGAGCAAGAGGTTCACCTACACGACTCGGTCGATGAGGATAAACGCAGAGGGAACATCACATCCCCTGGATCGACGATGGTGCGCCGAAGGCTGCGGCACTTGGACATACGGACGTTCATCGCTTTGTGCATCCACTTGGCGCGTCGAAGTGCGACCTCGAGTTCGTCCCGAAGAGGCTCCCGCTGCTCTCCACCGTGCTGAGATGGGAGCAAGGTGACGCGCACAGCTCCGCTACCGATCACTTCCGTCACCCGACATGTCAACGTCTCGCCGCGTCGGTCTTTCACAAGATGAGCTTCGTCATCACGAAACCGGATGTAGTCGCCAGGTACGCAGCACGCGTCCAGAATCTGCTCCTTGGTGTGCAAAGTGGCCGAGTTGCGGTCTCCGAACCGGTTCCTTTGAGCGATGAGGCGGAAATCTTTGATCGACAACGCTCTGGCGTCCACCTCGGTCGCGTGGCGGTCCGAGAAATCTGTGAAGATGCAGCCAAAGACGCCGCGACTTTCGGCGAGGACGAAGCCCACGGGTGGCTCCTGCGCTCGACAGAACTCGTTGTACGCGATCAACTCTTCGCGACTCATGTGTGAGCTGGCGAACACGACAACCTACAGTGGACATTCGGTCTTAAGTCCCGGAAAATTCCCTCACTCGGTCGCAGACAGGAGTCCGTACGTGGTAGTTGAGCAGCAGCTCGACGGTCAGGGCACCTGGGATCGTGCGCACGTCGGCGAGCGGATTGAGCGCGTTCAGGCGGTCGGCCACGAGCTTCGCCTTGGGTTTACCGCGGTCGCCATCGCGAAGGAGAAACTGATCGTCACAGTGAGAGAACACCGACCATCAGTCATTCCCAGCAGGTAGTATCCATCTAATCACGTTCGCTCTACTCGACGTTGGTGGCCAGGTCTTCCTCCCGAACGAGGTCGTCGTCCAGCAGCGTCAGTCGCTGGATCCCGGACAGCGCGAGGCACTTGGCTGGCCAGCCAGCAGCACGATTAGCACACGGCGGCGGTCTATCAGTGTTTGCGTCCAGCATACCGATCTCAGCACCGACACCTCGCAGCCCGACGACTAGCACGTGCATCTGCGAGATCTGCGCCGCCCTGTTGAAGTCGCCAACAACTCAGCAGCAGCGTCAGCCTCGAGCGGCGCTCGCGGCTGGTGGCAAGAGGGAGACCCACGCGACTGGCCCCAGCAGCGTCGACTGCCGACGGAAGTACTCGTTCGCGCTCAGCTCCGGCTGCTGGACTGTCGGCATGGCGCTCGGCATGGGGCTCGGCATGGCGTTCGGCGCTTTTGATCCACGAATGCATCGTGACCTCTCGCGGATATATATTCATAGAGGTTGAGGCGTTCCAGACGCGATAGATTCGAACTTGATATGGCTACACTATCGGAGATTTTGACGAGCAGGTATGGTATTATAGAGGTAGTGAGACCCGTCCGATCAGACTATTGCGCAACTCGCACCTCTCCAAACGCATCGCTGCCGAATGTATCGGGTATCGAAGGCGTGCTCTGCCACGCGCGACAAGATCACTCCTGACCGGCCATCTCATTGTCCAAGTCGCCAAGTGCCGAACGCCGTGACACAGCCCCAAGTCCTTTGATCCGTCGAGATGCTGAGCCGCCAGTCGACGCGGCGCTCGCTGCTCCTGCTGCAGAGGGATACGCGGCGTCTGCCCCGCGCTGGAAGCCTCCCAGCGGCTGCGACGGCTGCGCGGGTTGGCGCGGCGCGGCTGCTGTCCGCGCGTTCGAGCAACTTGGCGGTAGCGGGCGTGCCGATGCGGCAGTTCTCGCTGGCGAGAGGCGCCTCTGCTCGCGGCCTGAGCACGGAGCCGGCGCAGAAGCTGAATGTCAAGCGTCTGGCTGTGATCGGCGGCGGCAACATGGCCGAGGCGGTCGTGACGGCGTTGGCGTCCAAGGGACTCATCGACCCGTCCGGCATCGTCGTCTCGGACCCAAACCCAAGTATGTGACGCGCTGTGCTTGCCTCTGCATCTCTCACATGTAATGGAGAAGTTGACGCGGTGTGGTGAACCGCAGACAAGCGCAAGAAGTATCGCGACATGGGCCTCCAGACGAGCGACCGGAACGTGACTGCCGTCAAGGGTGCCGACGCTGTGCTGCTCGCGGTCAAGCCCCAAGTTCTCGAAGATGTACGCGCTAACGTTGCCTTCGATAGGGTCTTTTGTCCGTGTTGATGATATGGTTGTCGTGTGTTGTGTGCCTCGCCAGGTGATGGACAGCTTCAAGGCGGAGCTGCAGCCCAGCGCGCTAGTCATCTCCGTCGTCGCCGGCGTCACCATTGACGGTGCGTTGGTGTTGGACAGCGGTGAATCATGAAGCTGAGGGTTGTCGAGACTGACGCGACCTGCCGTCGTTCATATGGAGGGGAATAGGATTGCAGGAAGGTCTGGGTGAGGGTACGCACGTCATCCGCACGATGCCCAACACACCGGCCATGATCGGCGAGGGCATGACGGTATGGTCGCAGTCTGCCGAGGTTACGGAGGAGCAGCACGAGTTGGTACGGCTGGTGTGTTTTTGATCGCATCGTTCAAGCGAACTAACTGTCCAACTCCCGCTCGTTTTTCCTCGATCACACCAGACCAAGGGGATCTTGGGAGCATTTGGCGTCGAGGTGTGTCTGCGCAGCTTTCCATCACTGATCGTATTGCTCTTGACAACTCACTTGGAACGCCTTCTGCAGGTCTTTGTCGACGATGAAGGCGCGCTGGACATGGCGACGGCGCTGTCGGGCTCTGGTCCCGGTATGGGTTTGCCCGTCCACCTGTCGCATTGCCCAAAAATACTAACGACACGTTGCTGCCCTGCCAGCCTACTTCTTCCTTGTGGCCGAGGCCATGATCGACGCCGGCGTGCACATGGGCTTCTCTCGCGCGGTCGCCACGGTGAGTCGCATTTCGCTGGTAACGCTGCGCTACTGTCATCGTGCTCACAATGCTCGCCTTCCACTTCTCCAGAAACTCGTGCAGCAAACCATGATCGGCTCGGCGCTGTACATGCAGTCGTCCGACAAGCACCCGGTGGAGCTGCGCAACAACATCACGAGTCCGGGCGGCACGACGGCCGCCGCGCTGTACCGCGCCGAGAAGAACGGCTTCCGCGCGGTCATCGCCGACTCGATCTGGGCCGCCTACGAGCGCTGCCTCGAGCTCGGCTCGCCCGTCCCCGTGCAGCGCAAGCGCCCGCGCTCGTAGGCGGCGGATTTCAACGCTGTATTCGGCTGATACAGTCCAGGTTGTAGTCGCTCCAACTCGAATGGAGACGGGAGGTGGAACTCGTTGACGTTGGGTTCAACACTCTTATACAGCCTATTGTAGCTCCTGCGTCAGTGTTGTATGCTGTATCGAAGGTGAATGGTCCTGTATTCAAGAAGGTCATAGTACCATCCGCCAACTGCAACATTTGCGAGTCGATCGTGGCGTCCATGGCGTCCGAGGAGGACAACGACGACGAGTTCCTGTACTCGGAGAGCGAGCTGGAGGCCGCGGAGGACGACGATGTCGACTGGGAGGATGTCGCGCCGTCCGATCCCGTCGCCGGTGCTCCTGCAGTAGCCTTGGAAGCGCCGGGATCGCTAGCAGCAGCACCTGAACCGCCCGAGTCTGGCGGTGATGAGGATGGTGGCGATGAGGACCTGGAGTGGGAAGACGCGACGCAGGAAGAGGCGGAGGAGGAACCAGATGTGGCTGGAGACCAGGAAGGAGGCGAGCAGGTGGACTGGGAGGAGGTGAACCGGTCGCTGGAGCAGGAGGCGCGCGCCGAGGCGGCGGCGGCGGACAAGAAACGTAAGCGGCGCCGGGCCGTGCGCATGACCAAGGAGGACAAGGCCCGCGAGCTGGCGCTGCACCAGTCGCACCTGCTGGTCCTCTTGGCGCTCCACCTCGAGTGGAACGAGCTGAGCCGGTCGCCGCTGCTGCGGGGGCTGTTGCTGTCGCTCACGGCTGGCCAGGCGTTCGACTTCTTCGCCGACATGAAGACCCGCCCGCTGGCGTACTCGCTGGAGCTGCTAGTACGCTGGTTCCACTCCGAGTTCATCGTCAGCGCGACGCTGGTGGACGACGACGATGACGACGACAGTGACGGACAGCAGTCACAGAAGCCGCTGCTGTCCGAGGCGCGTCTGATGACCGTCTTCTTCGAGCGCAAAGGGACCGAGTACGAGCTCGCAGTGCTGTTCACGACGCTGTGTCGCGCGCTGAGGCTGCACTGCCGATACGTGTGCGCTATGGACCCGCTGGTTGTGCGCAATGGGTCTTCTTTCTTCGAGTCGACCGCCACAGGTCGTCCGAGCCAGAGCGACCGACGGAGACAGCAGTACGAGCGGAAGAAGCGGATTCGGACGGCCCTGACTGTTGATAAGCGTGTCGCTGCGAGTGTGGAAGGCCCTCAAGAGTCCGCCGATAGCAATGGGAATGAAGAAGACGAACAGCGTGGGCGGCGGCAATTCTACTGGATTTGGACCGAGGTGCTGGATGAAGCGACCAAGATGTGGGTGCACGTGGATGTGGCTAGACGCATCGTGGGCCGACCTCGAGACGTGGAGGCGCTGCGAGGGAAGAGCGCGCCGTTCTCCTACGTCGTCGCTCTCTTCGAGACTGGACGGGTGCTGGACGTGACCTCTCGCTACGCGAACACCTGGAGCAAGACCCTCACCTTGCGACTCGCTGACGCCTGGCTGGGGGTTGCAATCGACCAGGTCAATCGCCAGCTGCTGAGTGATCCTGCCAAGACCCTTGTCTCCTTCAAAGGGCAGGTTGGCGGCGGGATGACGCTCGCAGAGATCGACGAGTTGTTGGTCGATGAGACACAGCGGCTAGAGGCAATGAGGTTGTCGGAGGCCATGCCGACGGCGGTCGAGGCGTTCCGAAAGCACCACGTGTACTGCCTGGAGCGTCATCTCGGGCGGTTCGAGTGCGTCCACCCTCGCAAGGCTGTCGGTGTGTTCAACGGCGAGCCGGTGTTCCTGCGCGCCAGCGTGCAGCGGCTGCAGTCGGCGTTCAAGTGGCGTCGCCTCGGCCGCGAGGTGACTACAAGCGAGCGCTCAACACCTGCCAGGTGGTACAACCCGAACAATCGGAGTCAAGACGGAGGTGGTGGGGGCGGAGACGATGAACCACTTGATGCGGATGATGAGCGAGCGAGCAGGGGCGGCCGAACGGGCTCGATGGCGCTGTTCGGGCTGTGGCAAACGAGCGAGATCGTGCCGCCCGAGGTGGTCGACGGCGTGCTGCCCAAGAACAAGTACGGCAACGTGGAGGTGTGGAGCCCGGCGCACGTGCCTCGCGGCGCGGTGCACCTGCGGCTGCCGCGCATCGAGCAGGTGGCCAAGCAGCTCGGCGTCGACTACGCGCAGGCCGTCGTGGGCTTCGAGCGCCAGGGCCCCATGGGTCGCGCGGCGCCGCAGGTGGACGGCATCGTGGTCGTCAAGGCGGTTGAGACGGTGCTGGTGGACGCCCACGCGGCCATGCAGCAAGCCACAATCGAGCGCGCGATCGAGAAGAACCAGCGCATCGCCGCCCGGCGCTGGGGGCGGCTCGCCAAGCGCCTGCTGCTGCGCCAGCGCCTCGAGGACGACTACGGCAAGGTGTGACGCGCCGGGCGGCGTCCCGGTCCGTTGTTGGGGATGAGTTATCCTCAAATGGTTGCCTTTGTGTACCCATCGCGTGACGCGCGCCGACGTGGCGTTCCGCTGGTGGATCAGCTGCCTTTGTGACAAAAAACTCATCCGCATACATTCTCCAAGTCAGTTTTAGCGATGATTCGGGCGAAAACGCCGTAATCCTGTGACCATCACTCCTTTTCCAGATTGTGAATGCGTGGTCGATCAGGAACTCTTGGAAGTGGTCACGCATTCATCTGGACTGGACGGACGTTGGCCGCTCTTCCTCTGGCCCGCGGTCGCTCCTGCTGGCCACAGACGCTTGCTCACTCTCCAGACGACATGGCGCTGCGTGCGGCGGTGTCTCGGTGTGCTGTAGCGACGCGCAGGGGCGGGGGGCGGCGCGGGATGGCGGGCGAGGCGCGCGCCGAGTGGCGGCGGCGGGTGGACGCGGGTCCTCGGCTGGCGCAGTTCCTGGCCGCGGGGGGCGACGACCGCGCGCTGGCGGTGGAGGACGAGGATGGAGAGGAGGCGGTGGACGCGGAGCAGTCGCTGGCGCGCATCCAGCGGCTGCTGCGCGACATCAAGCGGTCGATGCCGGAGGAGGAGGAGCTGGAGGAGGAGGCGCCGCTGGTGGACCGGTTCGGGCGGCGGCACTCGTACCTGCGCATCTCGCTGTCGGAGCGCTGCAATCTGCGCTGCCGCTACTGCATGCCGGCCGAGGGCGTGCCGCTGCAGCCGGCGGACGCGCTGCTGTCCACGCCCGAGATCCTGACGCTGGCCCGAGTCTTCGCGCGCGCGGGCGTCGATCGCGTGCGCCTCACAGGCGGCGAGCCGCTGCTGCGCCGCGACCTGGTGGCGCTCGTGGGCGGGCTGCGCGCCATCCCGGGCATCCAGTCGGTGGGCCTGACGACCAACGGCGTGACGCTCGCGCGGCACCTGGACGCGCTGCAGGCCGCCGGCGTGGACCGCGTCAACGTGAGTCTGGACACGCTGCAGCCCGCCAAGTTCGCGCACATCACGCGGCGCGCGGCCGGCGGCTTCCAGCGCGTCATGGAGTCTATCGCGCTGGCCGAGGCGCGCGGGTTCGCGCCGCTGCTCAAGGTCAACTGCGTCGTCATGCGCCACTTCAACCGGGACGAGATCGCCGACTTCGTCGAGTGGACGCGCGAGCGCGCCGTGGACGTGCGCTTCATCGAGTGGATGCCGTTCGACAGCAACCGCTGGGACGACGAGACCTTCGTTCCGTTCCGAGAGATGATGCAGCTCATCCGCGAGCGCTTCCCGGACGTCGAGAAGCTGCCAGACGGACCGCACGACACGTCCAAGGCCTTCCGCGTGCCGGGCTTCCGCGGCCAGTTCGGCTTCATCACGTCCATGAGCGAGCACTTCTGCGGCTCGTGCAACCGGCTGCGGCTCACGGCCGACGGGAACCTCAAGGTCTGCCTCTTTGGCAACACAGAGGTGAGTCTGCGCGACGCGCTGCGGCTCGGACTGCCCGCCGACGACCTGCAGCGCATCATCCGCGCGGCGGTGCGGAGGAAGAAGAAGGCGCTCGGCGGCCACGGCGACATGTACGGCATCTCCAAGGCCAAGAACCGGCCCATGATCCTCATCGGTGGGTGACCGACCGTGGGCGGGTAGCCCACGTGTGAGGGAGGGAGGTAGACGAATGAGACGACCGTGTGTGTGAGCTACGAGCGTGTTCCAGCCTGTTCATCGTCAGTAGCGCTCGAACATGGCCGCAGACGACGGCCACGTGCACGAACTGTCAGATCGCTTCTCGAAGGCGTCGCTGCTTGTAGGGTGAGAAGTCTTGTCGCCGCCGTCTCGAAGCGCAGTCGCGTGCTCGCGGTGGTGGAGCGGCGGGGGTGGAGCCTCCTGCGAGCGCTGCGCTTGCTGCAGCTGCAGGACGGACGCGTGCAAGCCCGAGACGCGCATCTCCAGCACGCCGAGTCGGTCTTCCACGCTCGAGATCTTGCCCAGCAGCGTGCCGGAGAGACTCGAGAGCTGCTGCGTGATGGCGGCGAGCGCCTGAAGGCAGCAGCGAGTAGCGGGAGTCCATCAGCGCGCGAACGAGGCCGTCGCGAGCGAAGAGAACGCACCTGGTCGACGCTCGGAGGCTGCTGTTGCGGAGGCGACTGCGGCTCTGGCGGCGGCGTGCCTCCGTTCCGGTCAGCGTGGTCGCCTTCGTCCCTATCCGCGCCGCTCCGACGGCTGCCGTCGCTCCAGCTGAACGTGGCGCGATACGCTGTCGCCTGCTGCCGTCCACCCGCCTCCTCCGCTCTCGCTCCATCATCCAGCACTTGGACCCGGGCAGACGGCGGCTGCGTGTCTCGCTGGCGCACGCGCGACGCCCGGACGCGCCTGCCGCCACCCGAGTCGCTCCGGCCTCTCTGCATGGCGCTGAGCCGCTCCAGCAGCAGCGTGGCGTGGTCCACGACCTCTGGTGGCAGCATGTGGTTGTCCACCGCGACTGCGGGCGATTTGGCCGCCGTCGGCTCGCTCCAGACGGCGTCCTGCTGCCGGCGCTGGCGCTGCAGCTCCTTGCGCGTGCGAATGGCCAGCGCCAGCACGTCGGCCGTCAGCGCCAGCCGCCGCTCCACGAACTGCGGCGACAGGAACTGCGCCGCGCTCAGCGACGGGAAGACGCGGAACTCATCGCGCAGCAGCCGGAAGACGCTCTCCACGAACCGCGCGTCCGTCTTGCCGTACAGGTCGTAGCCCTGCCGTCCGTCCGTCCGTCCGTCCATCCGTCCGTCGTCGGAGGTGTTAGCGCCTCGGCCTGGTCGCCAGAGCCCAGACGCGCGGCTAGCAACGCACCTTGTCCACCAGGAAGGCCGCGAGCGCGCGCGAAGAGTCCAGCAGCGCGAAGTGCAGCAGCCGCAGCAGGTCCTGCACGCCGCCGCTCTCCAGCCTGCCGTCCGTCACCACGAGGTGAGCCGTCGTGGCCACCGCCCTGCAGGCTACGCAGTGGGTCCTACCGCATCCCCTGGAGGTGCGGGAACTGCAGCGCGCGCGCCAGCTTGCGCACGCGCTCGGCCGCGTTCTGCACGTCGCCCATGCCCGGACGGGTCGATCGGGGCGAATGGAGGTTTGAAAATGCGGATCCGAAGGACACAGGGCACTATTGAGAGGTGAGGTCGCCCGAAGGTCGCATTATCACGGCACATGTATTTGGGGTGGACCACACCCAGGCACTAAACGGAGGGAGCTCTCCGCGTCCCGCCTGCCTGCTCTCTCTCTCTCTCGCCATCGCATCGCATTGCTCTAGCCGAACTTGGACGTGAGGGCCGCGGCTCCGCGCCGCACGTGCAGCGAGTTGTACATGAACGAGTCGATGAAGCCGGCAATCTGAGCACAACGGGGTGGGCGTGAGCACCTCCGCAACGCGGCGGCCGAGGCGAGAACTGGACAAGACAAGCCTACCGAGACGACGCCGCCGATGATGGCGCAGATCTTGACGAGGAAGTGCGTGAGCGGCATGCGGTCGTTGTCGATCTTGACCATGAACGGCGACAGGTCGAACACGAAGAAGGTGCCTGTGGCGCCGAGCAGTTTGTCAGTCGTGGATCGCACGAGCCATCGTGGGGAGGGACCACCGACCTGGGAGCGCCGACATTTGCCCGCGAGGGTCCAGGTACATGGCCTGCTTGGTGAACGAGAACTGCCACAACACGATCACCGCTCGTGTCAGTCCACTAGCGACACCCAGCACCCAGGAGCACGGCCACCGCTCCTCACCTGGTACGATTGCTCGGACGACGAGACGTCGCCGTAGATGGTCGGCACCACCTTGATGTAGTACTGGAACACGCCGCCCACTGCTCGCCACGACGTCCGAGTCGCACAGTTAGCGCCAAGCAAACAATCCCACGGTCGGCGCAAGCATCAAGGCGACGCACCCTTGTCGGCGACCTGCGCGGTGCCGTCGAGCGGGCCCACAGCCCCCGGGTACGGCGTTCCGAACGACAGACTACGGCCCACGAGACGCATCGTCAGTCAACCGCCCAGCGAGCGCGTAGCGAGCGCAGAGTCCGCCACCTGTGGATGACGTGGCTGGCGTTGAACGAGAGCTCCTGTCCGGGGCGGAACTGGTGCACGAGGCGGCCCTGGCGGTGGAACGTGCGGCCCAGCGCGACGTGGAAGTTGCCGGCGACGCGGTTGACCATCATCTTGCCCGAGAAGCGGCAGCCCTCGCCGTCCTGCGCGAGCCGCTCCTCCGTCTGGCTCTCGCGCACGCACTGCTCCTTCTGGTCGGCGTCCTCCAGCGACAGGTCGCTCGCGATGAAGGCCTCCTTGACGTCGTCGCACGAGTTGCAGCACTTCTTGCCCGACGGGTGCACCGCCTCGTAGCAGCTGCCGCAGTAGCCCGGCGGCACGTCCGTCTTGACCTCCTCCTCGTCGCCCGCGGCCGTGACCATGGTGATGGGCCGCCCGATCGGCCGGCCGCTGCCGTCCAGCCGCGTCTTGACGATCGTCTGGTGCATGTTGACCTGCAGCTCGCCCGCCACGTCCATGGCGTTGATGTGCGCGTCTGTAGGCCACCAAGTCAGGCATTCCCGGCTCACACGTCAGTCCACGGGAGGGACCGCGGCCTCCACAGCAGCAGCGGGACGCGCACCGCGGCAGTTGATGGCCAGGAAGCTCACGTCCACGTTGATCTGCAGCTTGTCGCCCAGCGACGCGTCCACCACCATGTGCTCGTGCGTGTCGACGGTCAGGAACGCGTGCAGCTCGGACAGGAACAGCAGCGCCATGACGACGCCCGCGACCAGCGAGACTGCCGCCCAAGCCCACCGATTAGACCCTCGCCCTCCTCCCTACCCACCCAGCTGCGCAGACACGTACTGGTGGCGCCGAACTCGGTCTGCACCTTGAACTCGCCGTGCATCTTGGGGTACACATCCACCTTCCGCAGCGCGCGGCGCGCCTGCCGCGTGATGCCCGCGTCCTGCGCCGCGTCGCCGTCGTCCACGTCACTCTTCACCCCTCGCTGCCGCATGCCGGACATCCCGCAGCCCCCGCAGTCGCCCGCTCGTCGATCGATCGCCTCCAACTCGGGCACTTCCGCTCGCTTCCGGCACTCGAGACGGCGCCTCTACGTGGCCGCCGCACAGCAGAGGGTACACGTACCCCCACAGACTGTATCCCTCCGACTGTACCTCTTTTAATGTACCCCTCATATTGAGTACCCCCATCTTTTAATGTACCCCCTTCATCACTTCATCACTTCATCACTTCACGGCATTGACCGCATTGACCCGGTTCCGCATGCGGCAGGTCGGTCGACGCTCGTCTCCCGGCTGTTGCCGCCGCTCGTGGTCTGACGCTGGCACTTGAGCTGCAGCTGGAGCTTGCACCGACCTTCTCGGCGTCGCTGGGCGGCCGCGTGCTGCCCAACGCGCGCGCGGCGGGCGACCTGGACGCGGACGGCCGCACGGAGCTCGTGCTGGGCTCCGTCGCGGGCGTGCTGCTGGTCTGCAAGCTCGCGCCGGACGCGCTCGAGCCGTGGCGCTCCTGCGCGCTGGACGGCGCCGTGACCGCCGTCTGCGTGGACGACCGCGAGCCGGCGGCGCCGCGGGTGGTCGCGGCCACGTCCGAGGGCAAGTGCTTCGTCTTCCAATCGCTCGAAGCGGACGAGCCGTTCGTCCCCGCCGCCGAGTTTGTGCGTGTCCTGCCGCCTCCGCCGTCTCGCGCCATGCCCAGCCACTCACGTCCGCTGCTCGCGGGTCCAGAAAGTGGCGCTCAACGCCAGCGCAGTTGCGGTGGTTGGCCAGGAGCTCGTCGTGGGCACACGCGACGGCCGCATCCTGGTCTTCGGCTCGGACGTCAGCGGGGTACGAGCGCTCCCGTGCTGTGAGAGCCCAACGCGTCGGACGATCGCTCACGCGTAGCAACCTGCAGACCGGGGAGTACGCGCAGGTGGCGCACTTTGAGATCGCGGCCGAGATCGACGCCATGCGGGCGTTCGCGGGGCCGTTCGCCACTAGCGACGGGGCCCCCGTGCTCCTCATGTGGTGCACGTCGGGCGAGATCTTTTGCTACAGCCTGGACCAGGACGCCGCGGCACGGGATGAGGACGGCGCGAGGAGCGTGACGCTGTGGAACGGGCACGCGGACGACAAGCAGGACCTGGTGTGCATGGTCGACGGCGTCTCCGTCGACGGCGTGCCCGGCCATGTGGCGCACGTGGCAACGGGGGAGACGGTGGCGCTCCTTTCTCCCTCGCTCGACAAGCTGTGGGACGTCCGGGTGCGTGTTACCGCGCGATTCTCTTACGCGTTGTTGACTCCTGGCGCTTACACGTCTTACCGCTCGCTGTCAGCTCCCGGAAGCGATCGTCAGCCTGGATCGGATGCGGATATCGTCACGGCCGTCGACCGGATACACCGAGCGCGGTGACGACGTGGTGCGCTTTGGGACGAGGCCGCCTCCAACGTTCGCGGCGTGGCGTCTAACAGCTCTGCTGGACCGTCGTGCCGCGCTGCACCAGCTCGTTGCATGCACGTGGAGCGGCGAGCTGCACGTGATCAAGAACAGCGAGAGGCGCGTTCACTTCCGCGTCATGTTCCCGGCTGCCACCATGTTCACGAGTGGGTGCGGACTCTTCATTCTGTCTGTGGCATGTCGGAGGCTGACGCGGCCGTACTACTTGCCACCTGCAGCCGAGATGACGAGCGACGACGCGTGCATCGACCCGGTCGTGGTCGTGGTCGACACTTCCGGGGCCATCTTCGTGTTCGCAGACATCGACGACACCATCTCTCGGGCCCTCGACCCCACCCCGCTGGTACTTGCAGTTCACACCACTACAACTGAGGCAGCTGCGGTCTGACCCAGCAACTTGGCGTGTAGGCGGAAGCGATCGAGAAGAGCGCGGTGTTCAGCAGGATGGACTCCAAGGGCAAGCGAGAGCGGCTGCTAGCGCTGCTCGGCGCCTCGCCATCGGCCCAGGCGAGCGCCTCGGTACAGGACGTCATCCAGGCCGCCATGGTCGCCCCAGCGCCTGCGCCGGTGTAGTCGGATGATTGAGTGGGGATGCAAGAGGGGAATGCCAATCGCGCAGTTGATAAATGTGCAGTGAACCGCGTCGGTCCGGCGCGCGCCGGCCCGCTAACGCGAGCGCGAGCCCGCCTCCTACCAGTTCTGGAGCTGGTACGCGCTGTCGACCACGTCGGCGACCGAGGCGGGGCCTCTGCGCAGCAGCTCCTGCGCGAAGTCGGCGGCGTAGTTGAGGTGCGCGCGCACCTCGGTCGTCTGCTCCGCGTGCAGCTTCCAGGACGCGTCGAAGGCGCGGAACATGACGCTGTACAGCTCGTAGAAGGCGATCGGGTCCTCGAACAGGCGCCAGAACGGCCGCTCCGCGCCGAGGCAGCCGCCGTCCTTGAGCTGCAGCAGGTCGGCGAGCACGAACGCGATCTGCGCGCCGACGAGCGCGAACGAGAAGGTGACGGGCCCACGGCTGGCCGCTGCGTCGCTCAGGATGGGCAGCGCGGACGCGCGGTGCACCTCGAGGAAGAAGACTAGGCACTGCAGCGGCAGCAGGCTCTGCAGCTCGCGCAGCGGGTCGCCGTAGCGGAAGCCCAGGCGCTCCCACGCGGGGCCCGAGGGCTCGAACGGCTCGGCGTCGAAGCAGCTGGCCCACAGCCGCTGCAGCAGCTCGGCGTGCTCGCGGCCGCCCTCATGCAGCGGCTGCTTCAAGGCGCCGACGAGCTTGGCCAGCTGCTCGAGCGCCGCGGCCGTGGGCGGCGCGCTGCCGCCGCCCGCGCCGGCCGCCGCCACCGTCACGACCACCTTCTCCCACATGCGCGCCGACTGCTTCTGAATGCTCTGCGCCACGGCCGACTGCTTCATCTTGGACGCCAGCGCCTTCCTGACGCCCAGCAGCACGCCCGCCGCGTCCGTCGCCTGCGCCGCCGCGCCGCCCTCGCGCTCGGCCGCCGCCGTCCTCGCCTGCTGCTGCTGCTGCGCGCGGAAGAAGGCGGCGAACTGCACGTCCTCGCGCACGTCGACGCGCTCGTCAGCGTTGTCGGCGTCCGCCTGCCGCTCGGCCGACAGCTGCAGCACCTTGACGAGGATCTCACCGCGCCGGTCCACCGGCAGCTCGCGCCCGGGCTCCAGCAGGTCGAGCCAGCAGTAGGGCCGGCCGGCGGCGGCGGGCGCGAGCTGCAGGCGGAAGTGGTGCCGGCCCTCGAACGGG